>CM060244.1:15536035-15745042 GCA_030555515.1 Acutogordius australiensis
TCACGTTTATATATAATCCTTTATACCTTATCTCCAAAGGCGGTTAACTCATCCTTTCCTTCCGCGTTCATCTTGCACCAGGTTCCATCTAACGGAGCCACGGGCAACGAGTTACTCGAACCCTCTTTGTTGCTGCACCAAAGCATGTCACAACTACTTCCCTACAGTTTTTTTTGTCAAATGAGACATTTAAGTTATAATGTTATACGGTATATAACATTAACAACTACCCATATTTTTTCAAAATTCGGCTTGGTTCAAACCGGAAAAATAAAAATAACCCACTAAATAAAAATATGTAAGGTCTAGGGGCGGCGTCTCTATGCTGAGCTAAATAACGGAACGTCCAGTCCGATCTAAAAATTTATTTTAAGACGTTTCCGGTCTTGATAATAACCACTTGAGCCAACGTTTTAAAGAAAAATCGAGTTCGCGCCTTGTAACATTTTACCTAACACTTTACAATGTTCAAGCCTTCCAAAGCTTCCAACCTTAGCGAAGAAAAAGCAATAAATGGCTGGAGCTGACTAATCATTGACGAATAATTATTTTTTATATTTTATATATATATGATGTTTTCCAAAACTTTTTCTCCAAAATACCATATTATTTACGAATGCCTTACCACTTGTATTCTGGAGCTCTTCCAATTACCCATTGCCACTTGACATTGTGGATGGTATTGGTACTGACCAGGTAGCGGGACAGTTGCTACTCTTAATCTTGGGCGCGTCAGGCAGTTAGTCGAAGAACTTTACAGGTAAAATAATAATTGAGTATATCAATTTTTAGGGATGGGCAAGTTCTACAAAAAAATTAACTTGTTTAAGTTGGAGAGGTCAATTAAATTATAGTTAAGAGGAGTTTAAGTAGCACTAACTATGAATCTTATAGTTAATATGGGTAAGAATTTTTGTTAATTTAATTTTGCTTTTATATCGCTTTAAGTACATAATTCTTAATTGATTTAAGGATTCCAAACTCAGTGCTAAAAAGTTTGTAGGAAAAAAAATAAATGGGCTTTTTTTTAACAAGTTTTTAAGTTTTTTTCCCCAAATGCCCACAAACTCGTGGGCATGGCAAAAGAATAGCCCCTTTTCTTGCTTAAAGAAAACGGGCATATTTAAAAAAAGCCCCCTTTCTTCAAAGGAGCTTTAAGAAAAAATAACCCACCCATCACAATTATAGAGAAAAAATCAAATTTCGAAATTATTATAAAGAAAATAAAATATGGGCTTTTCGGGGCTCTTTTTAAGAGCCACATTTTGGGGTTTTTTTTTTGGCTTCCTCTTACTAAGGGCTTTTTTGAATTCTTATTTTAGCCCTTTATTTGTAGCTCCCTTTTTTCTTTAAGTTTTGGGGGAAAAAATACAAAGTTTTTTGGCTTATTGTTTTCCCAGCACTGGTTTGTACACATAAAAAATACCTTGTCATAGCGTGGCCATTGTTAAATAAATTAAGCTAGGGCTTTCAAAAAACCAACTAAGTTTTTTCATAATTAAATGAAAAATAATTATCGAACACATACATTGTTAGTTCATTTATAAAAAAGGTAACTAAGTAATAGTTAATAGTTTAATAAAATTAACTATAATTGTTAAAGTTATCAGAAGTTTTTGCCCACACTGGTAATTATATTATTGTTATTATAAGTTAAATGATTTTTATAATACCATTGAATAAGTATTTGTTTCCATTCTTTAAATCATTTGTAGCGTTTAATGACAAGAAGATGTGTAACTTAAAATTAAAATAACTTTGGGTAAACCTTTCCTTAAAGTTGTATACCTTTTTATGGTGTCCCATATGTTCTGCCTGCAACATTCGGACCAAAAGCGTATGCCATATGGATTCGGCGAATAAGTCATCATGCCTTTGCTTTCATAGGTACACTTAGAACTTCCTTCGCCACTGATACCATCGTGAAGACAACCAAATCTACAAAATATTGCCAATAAAGCTATCATACACAGGGGAACGCTCAAAATCGTATTTATAACAAAAATCAAATTATATAAAAAAATTATTGCCGAAATTAAATGCTATATTTTGCTTCATATCTAAATTAATAATAAGTTATTTATAATTTCGTTTTATAAGTATTTATTTAAAAATATTTTTTTTTGAACATAAAAAGCAACTTTGAATTTTTCTTTTTGCCAATATAAAATTAAATAACTTTAACTATTTTTGCAATAAAGCAAAGGTTAATTTTAAACGTACCCTACAACAGGCAAAATTTAAATTTATATTTGAAAATTTAAGGCATCATACCCATGTGCTATTTCATGTGCCATAAGGTACGCTGTTTCATATCCAATCACTTTAATCCCAATGACTGGATTTTTGTCCCCATTTTTTGCACAGACATGCCCCATCTCGTAGCCTAATATTTAAATGTATGATTGGTTATTTAATTCTATAATTTAACTCTAAATCTATAATTGGTCCATGGTTTTATGGTCATGGTGCTGAGAAACTTTAAATTTTATAGCGCAAAAATTAAATTCACGTAGGCAAAATTATAATTTAAAAAATGAAAAACGCAAAATGTCGAACGGAAATATACAAATACCTGTGCATTTCCTTTTACGTCCAATTTTGATAAAAGTTGTTTTATATGTTTTATATATTATATAAATTTTTTGGGTGTTACAAGAACACGCAAAAAAAATTATAAATTTGAACAGTAAGCTATTAATTCTAACTCCTAACTTATTGTAGAAGCACATATGTAATGTTTATTCAAATTAATTATTTAGACAGAGAAATTTTTATTACGGGCCATTGGGATCTGAAAACTTTCTGCATTCGGGGAGCTAAAAACGTGATGGATGAGCTCATTTATACCCAGTGCAAACAACTTAACCCTTATTTTTTACAGAAGAATTTAAAAGGACTTCTTGATCTACACTTAACTTGTTTAAATGTCATTTATGTAATTCGTATTTTTTTTTAAGATCGCCAACTTTTTACAAACTAGCAATTATACTGAAAAATTGATGCAATCTTTGAAAAAACGGTCAGGGGCTATATAATAAAGTTATACCTGGGGATCCGGTAAATTCCCTATTAAAAATATATTTAATATGAGAATTCTATAAATTTTATTAAGGTGCATTCAGAGTTTGTTTCATCAATTTTAAAGTTTCTAAATTTTTTTAATTTGAGTTTTTACAGCAAAAATTATTAACCTTCTTACACCCGTGCTGTTGCTCCAAGTATATTTAGAAATATTACATTTATATTTTCAATCATAAAATCATGTCTGAATATCATTTCGACATGATATCTTTGAAAAATTTAAACGTTAAATTTTTTCAACTTTGAACTAAAATTTTTTATTTAGAAACCTTCTTAAAAAATGAATGAACAGAACGCACCTTTACATGGTAACTGATAATCATAAAAATATTGAAATATTAGGCTGTTACATATTATTTGTTAGTTTTTAAGGAGCCAACTTTGAATCAAGATTATGATATGATTTAATATTAAAAAACTTAGATACCGTTTATTCTTCAAGAGCCTGTGTTTTAGCTGATATATATTTTTTAAAAATTACATAATTTAGTTAAGTTTTTGGGTGATTGCATAAATTATAAAAATAAGTTTATTTTTTTGCAACTTTTTACATATAGCTATAATAAGTTCATTAAATGGTGTTAATTTAATCCAAATGAGATCAGAATATTCTTCTAATTAAAGTTTGAAAGCAAAATCGACCAAAATATACCATATCTATAGATTTATTTTGAAGCCATGACTAATCAACTGCCATTAAAAATAATATGTAATATTAATTTTGCCATTTTTGCACCATACTTCAAGACATTATCTTTAAATTCCACCATTTATTTGCAAGATAAATATTCTGGCGAAGTTAGTGATTCTAAATGTAGGTCTTTATAAATCTCACCAACATTTTAATATCCTTACAAAGTTTTTAATTTAAATCGTCGGCCAAAAATCAAGGATTGTTATAAACTTAAACGGATTATCTATGTCAAAATTACGGACATAAATGCAAATTTAAAAAAAACATTTCACATTCATCAACAGGGGCGTATTGAGGGGTTGTCAAAAGGGGGCAATTGCCCCCCTTTAGAATTTTTTTTTAAATTTTTATGATGTAATCAACGGTTGAATTTATATATCAAACATATGAAAGGAAATAGAAATCAATAAAATTGCTATTTTATGGAAAATATACAACCTTATAAAATAATTTTGCAAATAAAATATCAATATTAAAATCAAATTTGTAGTTCCATTCCTCCAAAAAAATTTCTTGCCCCCCTTTAGAAAAGTTTCTGCATACGCCCCTGTTCATCCTAATTCAATCAATTTGAATATGCATGCCTACTGCCTAGTCATAATAGCTTAAGATTTTTAAATAAGACAGACTGGATAGTCTGCCCAAAGAATATAAATGAGAGAGGAGGAAATATTTTTATAAATCGGCTGTGTTTGTAAACCTTTAAGATATTCATCGCGAAGTTCTGGTGTTCAATTTCGCACATAGGCGGCATTTTTCCTTCGAAAAATAGTACACGTGTACAACCACTTTGAAGTTGCTGAGTGACCGATGTAGGCAATTAGGCTCTAATCGACATATCCAAAGCAAGAGACTAGGCCAAAACCTATGTGACCAGCGTGAAAGCTAATCTCATTATTTATTAAAAGGCCGATGGAAATAATAAATCTTTGCTCGAAGTGAAAGAGTTAATGCCCTAACGAGTGTGACATTTGGCGAAAGGTATAGGAAATACCTCAATTTTAATCATTTAAAATATTTAAAAAAAAATAAAAATTAATTTACGAAGATATGAGAACTATGAAATCAGTGTTATTGAAGTCATTATTCACGTAATCGTAATACTTGTGGACCGAATTCGTTATGCTAGTGCTATAAGTGCCGGGCTAATTAATATCAAAATCATAAACTATGTAAATGAAGCTGAGTATATTCAACATTTTTTTTATAAAGTGCTCAAAGTCAAAATTGTATATTTAAATATGTTATGCAAAGTAAACACATAATGTCCATTTTACAAATATATCTAATTAATATTTATAATTTAATATGTAGCTAAAATTGGATGCTATGTCTAGTATTTCTTAATAAAAGATTAGGGCACGGGCTGCGCCAGGCTGGTAATAAGCAGGGCCCATGTATGGGGAAATTGTGTGACAATAAAATAGTTATTTACCCAGTAAAGACATAGCTCTAACTAAATATGATATATTAAACAATTCAAACCTTTTATTTAAACTCCATATAGATTTAATATATTTAATTTAAACTAATAAACGCTAAAAAATGTGAGTTACAGGGCCCACCTTCGGTTTAAATCAGTTTCTCGGACGAAAACATATTTAAACTATGAATCGCACCTTTGTCGATTAAGTCAATCTATAAATATATCCTACAAAAAACATAATCAAAAGTACTTCAAGGTCTTTAATATCCTTCAAAGTAATTTCTATTCCAAAGTCCAACATTTGGAATAATATGTTGACCTATTGAAATAAAACTTTAATTGGAAATTAGAATAAAAAAAAATTAATAAATATTTCGCTGATTTACATCAGAGGCTACATATCTAAAGAATCCTGCCGGCAAAGCGAGCTTTTTAACATCTTCAGCGAGCCTGAACGATACTTCGACCCAATATGTTGTTGGTTGCACTTTGGCTGCCTTTTTCTTCCTTATCAGATTAAACACACCTTTGCCCATATCTATTAATAAATTGCAATCAATATGAGTTAGAGTTTTAAAGATAGAAATTTTAACGGGAGGCTAGTTGCATTTCAGCTAAACATCTAGGCGTGCAGGAAAACTTGACCGTTTCGTAATTTAGATAAGAGGTTGACGATTCTTTTACCTTTATTACACTGGACAATAAAAAACAACATACATTTTTACATGGTTTTGTAAAAGATTTCTTGCGATAACGAGGTTTTAGCTTTTTTCACACTGCCTCTAGTTTTCTTTATATTCGGTTTATGGTGCAGAATATAATGTATAAAATTTGTAAAACTGTTAAGTTATTAAGAAATTGGCATCTTTAGAATACTTGTATAATATTTAAAAAAAAGTTCTCAAAAAAAATATCAATTTAAATTAAAGTTAATCAAGATCAAACGGATTTTATGACGAAATTAACTAAAATTCGAATTTCATGTTTTTATCCCAATAATGGGCCAAGATTAATAGTTGCCATAAAAAATGCTTAAGGTTTCCAAATTTTTGTTTTCCGGTATCATATGTGTCGATTGATGGGTGACTTATTTAGGCTATCCCTTCAAAAGTTAGCGGTAAAATATTAAAACATTAAAAATTTTAACTATTGCTTTTTTTGTTATGTGATTTTTATAAATTGCTTTTTATAGCTACAAAAATTTCAGAAGTAAAATATATTAGTCGTACTCTGTGTATTAATTTTTTCTTTTCTCCCTTCTTTCATCTCTCAAAAGTGACACTTTTTTGATTTTGAGATATAACAACCAAAAATATAAAAATATGTTTTTTTTTATAAATATACACAAAACTAAAAAAATATATTTCTGCTTAATTTAATTAAATTTATTACTGAAAAATAAAAAAGTTGATTTTTAAACCAACAACAATCTTAAAAATTTTGACACTTGATTATATTGTCTAAATTGCCTTTGATAGCGTCTTTTGGGTGTTAACAGAGCCGTAGCCAGAGGGGAGGGGGAGGGCAAACTTGGCGCGGGCTCCTTTGCAAGCTTTCTATTTTCACTAGTTAATTTATGCCTGGCGCGCCCTCTAATCCCTAAGGTATTTGGGCTTTACCAGGTTAACCGCTTAAATTGTTAAAAAATGTGCGCATGCAAAAATAGCATTATTTAAACCATCCTAACCCTTAAATTAATATTAGACCTTTTTTATCTTTTTTACCAGGTTAACCGCTCAGTCCATATAAAAATGGTTGGGCCCTTTTATTCAAAAAAATGTGCGCTTGCAAAAATAGCATTATTTAAGCCATCCCAACCCTTAAATAATAAAAGTTTAGACCTTTTTTTATCTTTTTTGCGTTGCTCTTAGCCATTAATAAGGATCTTAAAGATTTTGTTGTTATATTTTATTATTTTGATGCACTGTATTCGAATAAAATCGCTTAATATTTTTAATTTCTGGTTTTGCTTGAAAAACTGGGGACGAAAAGCAAAATAATAGGCCAGTCCAAACAGCAGGTTTAAGTGGGCCAAGCCTTAAAAATGTGTCGGGCGGGTCAGGTCAAATAAGGCTGGGTTTAAAGTTTTAACTCGCGAGTGCTAAGGTGAGGAGTAATACGAATGCCCTAGTCGGGTCCGTACGAATGAACCCCATTTTTATACCTCTATAATTTCAAGAGTTTTAATTTGTTTTTTAAATATAAAAAAAAACTTATACTATCATTCTAAATTAAGATATCATTAATAATTACTGTATATTTTATTTCTCCTAGAAGAAAAATCTAAAAAAATATGAATTTTTCCTTTTCTGCAATATGATAAATAATTTTTCCCAAAATTAATAATTTTTAGGTCTAAACATTTTTAGAAAAAAATATAAAAAAAACATTATGATATATGAATCCATTGAGTTAGTTTTGTATTCAAAAATAGGCTATAGCCATTAATACAAAATTTACCAAAAGTCGTGGGTGAGGCATCTCTTTCCACCATTTCCTCACTTTTAATTTCATGCGAGTTTCCACGAAGGTTGGGGTCAACATTTTTGATCCAATAACGAATACCGTCTAAAATGAAGTACCCGCTCTATATATAATATGATATCATTACTAATTACGAAAATCATTAATTTTAATACCTTGATTTAAATAGCATGGCCTACCTGTTAAGATTAAAATCAGGTTTAAAATTTGTATTTTATATATTTGATATAAAATATGATCTTGTTAAAGCTAAATAAACAGCCTTCATAGTGAAATCATAGGGTTGTGCAATGTTTCCATATTCAAAAAATATGATAATTATCTAACCACCAATGAAATACGTATGAATTATATTACCAAAATTCCATTATCGGCAACTATGTTGGCATATTCTTTTGTTAATCCTTCGCTGCTCTAAAATATGTGAATAAAATTAAATGAGGCTGCATTAACATTTTTAGGTAAATTAGCTATTTAAAAACTAAGGTCTTTTAATCAAAGTATTTAATAAAATGAAAAAAATTTATTGTGTCCGAAATGATTTTTAGCATAAACGAAGATTGTAAAACATAATTCTCTTTAACAATATTATGGCATCGGCCAATATTTAAAAAAAACTTAAATGTATGTTTTTTCGAGTCGTCTCAGATAGCTCAGTGGCAAACCTTCCTGTCTTACATGAAGTAGGTTGCGAGTTCGAATTCGTGCACAGGAGGCTTTTTTCTTCGGATAAATAGTATGCATGCAGCCACTTTTAAGCTGCTGAGTGGCCTGCTTAGGCAGTAGGCCCTATGCCTAAAGTGAAAGCCTAGGCTAAAAACCAAGGTCGCCTAGCATATCTTACTATTTAACCCTCTGCCATATTGATTGCTTTGCTCGGGTTAAAAGAGTCAAAGCCCTTACGGGTATGGGGCCCCTATATAGGCAAAGGTATGAAGGCTCAAATTAATTGTTTTTTTTTATATTTTATCAAGAGAACGGTTAAATTTGTGTCTGCAAGACTTAAAAATAATTTTATCGGCTTACAATTTTTATTCCCTCTTTCTTTAGTGGAAATCAAATGTAAATAATTCGCCCATACTTTCTCCCCCTTCGAAATGTCATGCGGCTTGATCAATTCTTGAATCGGATCGTGTTTAGTCACATACCCGTTAAAGAAAACTTCTTTGTTACCCCTCAACGAACGACCCAATTTATACGTGTCCCGTTTTTTCGGCAAAACATTATCCAAATCCTCAAACAGTATTTCCTCGTTATCAAATATGTCATCGTCCGATGTATTTTCACTGTAATCGTTATCGTATGGGTCGAAATCGAGTGGGGCCTGTGTGGTCGTCAGGTCCCTGCTTTTCCTTAAAACTATGTAAAAATTTTTCGAGGTGGGTTCCCCTAAAAGTTGCCTAGATGGGGTTACTCTCATACGTAAGACGTTTAAAACATCTGGATTATCGGATAAGCCACTGTTAAACTTGGGCGATTTAAGATTGACCTTTGAGTCAACTGATTCAGTCCATATATGGTGATCTTTTCCATTGGCACCTGCTTTCGCGAGATATCGGACTGCATCAAGGACGTGAAGTTGCCCTGAATTGGTCTCTCCGTCAACTATTAAATTCAAACTACCTGCGAAGTTTTTGTTAAGTTAAATGCAATATATTTTAAAATTCGAAAATATATTAATTAGAATATCTTTTTTATCAGCAAATATATAAATACATGACAAGTCAAACTTAAAGAATTTATATTTTCCTCTTATATATTTTGCCGACAAGGCTGGCGCGTTTTTTGATTTTGAATTTATTAGTTTGGACATCTTAATATAACTAAACTACAAATTTAAGTTTTAATTGATATTTAGAGAGCGTATTTGAGTTATCATTTTTTTGTATACTAATTTTATACAGGTCCAAGTGACAATTATGAACTTCAGAAACCAGACCTGCAATCTTAAATTTTAAATCCATTCACCCTTTTATTTAAACAAACTTGTAAGCCATAAATTGAAAATTGTGAAAACATGTTAAAAAAAATTATGAGTCTAAAAATTTTTTAATATATATTCACAAAAGCTAAACTGTTGATTTCTATTTTCAATTTAAAGAAAACCGATATATATATCGTGTCTTATGTATGTTGGGGTGCCAAAATTCTGTATAACCTAAATGGGATAAATAAAAAATTTTATTCTCTTATATTTGGGATAAAAAATATAAGTTACACGAGATTTTAATAAAAAAAAATTTTTAATTATCAAATTGTTCAAATTTGCCATTTTTTTTGATAAATACCTACAAAATTAGCCGAAGTCTAAATGATGAGTGAAAAAAACGGAATAAAGGCAAGACCACCATGATTCAATGTCATAATAATCTTCACTAATTAATTTTTGTCAACCTTGAATTTCAAGTTCTCTTCTTAAGTGCCCAAATAATTTACGGCGCTGAATTAATAAAGAATTGATGCATTTTAAACACTGATCTCCTTATATGGCCCCGATGACCTACCCCTCATCAGTCTGACAAAATTGGTTCTTTAGCAAATTTTGTCGTGCGTGCCACAAAACTTTACCAAACTTTACCAAAGAAATATCCTACACTTATAAAATTACTTACCAATGGACCGTAACGTCGCACAGGCCACATGGATAGCAAAAATGTAAATTTTCACACGATTTATATGAATATTTTTCATTTTGGGTCTGGGAAATATAAATTTTGAGTTAGGTAATGCTAAAATTTAATTAAGGTAGGTTTTTAAAAACAATTTAGCTCATAAATACTTGGCAAATAGGTAACACTTGATGTCATAAGACGCTATCCTTGCCCCCATTAATTTTTATATGGATTAAAATTCATGATTTGCTTTTCTTACTAACCAGCCTTGGCCTACCTATAACACCTGAAATATTTTATTAACAATAATATAGATAGACTTGGTTAAAAATAATTCGATAATCTTCTAAAACCCATGTACCAACTCAGCTTAATGTAATACGAGCCTAAAAACCATTTGGTCTCTATTTTTTTGTTAACTTTAAAAGTAGATTTGTGTTAGCTGGTTAATTGGTAATTTATCTGACATCCGTCACATTATATGCGCCCCAGAGTAAAACGGCTTTTTGGAAAAATAACATGGAAATTAATGTTTAAGTATCTTGTTTTAAATATTTTTTAATTAAAATTTTTTGAATAATTTATTGTTAGGCCGAGTGCAAAGCGAGTTTATACTTTCTTAAAGTTTAAAAATTCTAAAATTAACAAAATTTTATTTTTTTTTTAATTTTTACAAAAAATTTTATTTAAAAATGTATTTATTTGGAAAAATATCGTTAAAATTACTGTTTAAGTATCTTGTTTTGAACATTTTTTTAATTACATTTTTTTAACAATTTTTTGTTAAGCCGCGTGCAAAGCGAGTTTATACTTTCTTAAAGTTTACAAATTCTAAAATTAACAAAATTTTATTTTTTTATTAATTTTTACAAAAAATTTTATAAAAAATGTATTTATTTGGAAAAATATCGTTAAAATTACTGTTCAAGTATCTTGTTTTGAACATTTTTTTAATTACATTTTTTTAACAATTTTTTGTTAAGCCGCATGCAAAGCGAGTTTATACTTTCTTAAAGCTTAAAAATTCTAAAATTAACAAATTTTATTTTTTTTTAAATTTTTACAAAAAAATTTATTTAAAAAATGTATTTATCCTAAGGCTACGTGCAAAGTGAAGTTTTAAAAATGCCAATTTTTTTGTATTTTTCTATTTGTCTAATTACATAAGAAATAATGACGTTAAATAAAATTCATTAAAATTTATCTTCTATAGACTTAAATAAATTTTTTATTTATATTAATATTATTGTATAAGTTTGAAAACGGCGTTTTGTCGAAAATAAAAAATTTTAAACGATTTTTCTATTCTCAATTGAAATACCCAGAATTTTCAATATTCGCATTTATTTGCAAAAAGCAAAAATTCACATTGCAAGTAAACTAATTTTGGCTAATTTCAAAAAATGCCTTTCTTTACGAAATAAATGGGCGTTTTTTCGCAAACTAAAAAATTATGTTTTTTATCAACATTTAAGAATGTTTTGTGTTTTTCAAAATGAAACAGGCTGTTAAAAACGAATGCTCGCAGAAATATTAAATACTTAGATTTATGTATGCGGCCTACAATTAAAAAATAGCAATCTTAATATGCAATAATCACTAAAAAAAATATTTATATATATTAAACTATTTGACCAATTTTTTTAGTTATATAAAGTAATTAATCAGATTAAAGCTACTATTATTTGGAATTTCAATAGAGCTTACTGTTATAATTAACGGAACTAAAATGTTAATAATAATCTAAATTCGATAAAACATCATGCCATGTATGTTTTTTGTACAAACTAAATATGAATGTTGGATCTTGATTATTCAAAACCTTTATATTTAATTGTTTCAGATGAAAAATTAAAGTTACAATAGATTAAAAAGAATTTTTTTTTAGAAATTTATGACATCTACAATGTTTTTTAAAAGGTCCAACAAAACATAGCCATGAGGGGCACCCGAGAAAAGTTTGGAGGTGCCAATATACTACAGATTGCCCCTGAATCAATAAATGATAAAAATGTACAAGAATTTTTTTTACAAATTTATTTTATAAGGCTATTTAAATGTAAACCAGCATGCTCGCTTTTGGTGTTTTTTTTTATGATTTTTTTTTTATTTTCGTGACGAGGTATATCAATTAAAGTTAAATAACGTTAAAGATATTATTTTGAGCAAATATTCTGAAACCCTTTCAATGTTTTTAAAAAAATATATCTAAAAAAAATTAGTTTAGCCGGAAAGCTAAACTTTTGGGTGATTTTTTGAAAAGGATTGATTTTATTTATGATTAGGTAGTTTAAACTTATGTAAATGAAAAAGTGCCAAGCAGCTTGCATGATGAAGCCCAAACAATGAATATAAAAATAAATTAAAGAGTTTCTGAACATATCCTTAAGACAAATTATTTAAGACTCATGTTTTTTAAAATTTGTCAGTTTGGCTAAATTGGGCCATTTTTCGATATATACTTAAGAAAATAGTCAAAAAACAAACTTCAGAAAACTGAAAATATAAATATAAAACAAGACCATCACGTTGATCTTCCCAAAGGGTCAATTTTTTTTCACTATTGATTTTTGTTGCCCTGTGTAATAAGAATCATATACATGTAATAAACACAATACCTCGTGAACATTTGGGCATGTAATATATATTAGGTTAATTATTAAAGTTACCGGCAAATTAGCACAAGGCATGTATTAATAGGACAAGGTGTCAGTATAAATAATCCGGTAACTTTAACTTTATTTTTCAGAGATTTAACGACGTTATAAATTAAGTAACGGTAAAAATTTGAAAGGCCTCATAAGGGTAATTTGGCTTTTATAGCCTAAGTGAACAATTTTCTATCTTATTATTAAAATTTTTTCTTAAAAATTATCGGCTCTGGTGCCGGATATTTTATTTTTAGTCGTTCTTAAAAATTTATTGTTTCTGCATAAGACGTAGTCTGATAGATGATTCCTGAAGTGGTTTTCTTAATTTAAACGTTAAGAAAAAATTTATGTGACGACTCATGAGTAACTCCAATTATATAAGAATAAATTAATTAAGTAATTAGCAGTGTTTTATATGAGCACACCTCCACTGAGGGGTAGGTATGAAACGCAAAATCTTAAAACGCAAAAAGCGGAAGTCATAAATCATTTTTAATGAGTTTTTGCGTTTCATACCTAGAGTTTTTGCGTTTCATACCATTTTGGTATGAAAAGCCTAAAATGCAAAAAGCGGATGTAATTAATCAATTTTTTTTTACGAGTTTTTGCGTTTTAAGTTTTTGCGTTTCATACTAAAAAATTTTTTTTTGAGTTTTAGGCTTAAATGAGTTTCTAATGGTTTATAATGGGGAAATTAATAATTTTTTTCCGCGTTTTTGCGTTTTAAGATTTTGCGTTTCATACCAAAAAATTTTTTTTTCGGGTTTTCGACTTAAATGAGTTTCTAATGGTTTATAATGGGGAAATTAATAATTTTTTCCGCGTTTTTGCGTTTTAAGATTTTGCGTTTCATACCAAAAAAAATTTTTTTTTAGATTCGACTTAAATAAGTTCCTAATGCATTATTATGGACCGAAAACCCGTTTTTTCCGCGTTTTTGCGTTTCATACCAAATTTTTCCGAGTTTTTGCGTTTCATACCAAAAAATTTTTTTTTTAGATTCGACTTAAATGAGTTCCTATTGCATTATTATGGACCGAATACCCGTTTTTTCCGCGTTTTTGCGTTTCATACCAAATTTTTTCCGAGTTTTTGCGTTTCATACCAAAAAAAATTTTTGTTTAGATTCGACTTAAATGGGTTCCTAATGCATTATTATGGACCGAAAACCCGTTTTTTCCGCGTTTTTGCGTTTCATACCAAATTTTTTCCGAGTTTTTGCGTTTCATACCAAAAAATTTTTTTTTTTTAGATTCGCCTTAAATGGGTTCCTAATGCATTATTATGGACCAAAAACCCGTTTTTTCCGCGTTTTTGCGTTTCATACCAAATTTTTTCCGAGTTTTTGCGTTTCATACCAAAAAAAATTTTTTTTTTAGATTCGACTTAAATGGGTTCCTAATGCATTATTATGGACCAAAAACCCGTTTTTTCCGCGTTTTTGCGTTTCATACCAAATTTTTTCCGAGTTTTTGCGTTTCATCAAAAAAATTTTTTTTCGGGTTTTTGACTTAAATGAGTTCCTAATGGTTTATAATGGGGAAATTAATAATTTTTTCCCGCGTTTTTGCGTTTTAAGATTTTGCGTTTCATACCAAAAAAAATTTTTTTTTAGATTCGACTTAAATGAGTTCCTAATGCATTATTATGGACCGAAAACCCGTTTTTTCCGCGTTTTTGCGTTTCATACCAAATTTTTTCCGAGTTTTTGCGTTTCATACCAAAAAAAATTTTTTTTTTAGATTCGACTTAAATGGGTTCCTAATGCAATATTATGGACCGAAAACCCGTTTTTTCCGCGTTTTTGCGTTTCATACCAAATTTTTTCCGAGTTTTTGCGTTTCATAACAAAAAAAATTTTTTTTTTAGATTCGACTTAAATGGGTTTCTAATGCATTATTATGGACCAAAAACCCGTTTTTTCCGCGTTTTTGCGTTTCATACCAAATTTTTTACGAGTTTTTGCGTTTCATACCAAAAAAAATTTTTTTTTAGATTCGACTTAAATGAGTTCCTAATGCATTATTATGAACCGAAAACCCGTTATTTCCGCGTTTTTGCGTTTCATACCAAATTTTTTCCGAGTTTTTGCGTTTCATACCAAAAAAATTTTTTTTTTAGATTTGACTTAAATGGGTTCCTAATGCATTATATAAACCGAAAACCCGTTTTTTCCGCGTTTTTGCGTTTCATACCAAATTTTTTCCGAGTTTTTGCGTTTCATACCAAAAAAATTTTTTTTTTAGATTCGACTTAAATGGGTTCCTAATGCATTATTATGGACCGAAAACCCGTTTTTTCCGCGTTTTTGCGTTTCATACCAAATTTTTCCGAGTTTTTGCGTTTCATACCAAAAAATTTTTTTTTTAGATTCGACTTAAATGAGTTCCTATTGCATTATTATGGACCGAATACCCGTTTTTTCCGCGTTTTTGCGTTTCATACCAAATTTTTTACGAGTTTTTGCGTTTCATACTAAAAAAATTTTTTTTTTAGATTCGACTTAAATGAGTTCCTAATGCATTATTATGGACCGAAAACCCGTTTTTTCCGCGTTTTTGCGTTTCATACCAAAAAAATTTTTTTTTTAGATTCGACTTAAATGAGTTCCTAATGCATTATTATGGACCGAATATCCGTTTTTTCCGCGTTTTTGCGTTTCATACTAAAAATGTTTTTTAGATTTTAATTTTTTTGATTAATATGGTGTCCCTTTGATGTTTTAAAGTAAATTTTCGCTCTAAGGTATTTTGCGTTTTTTAGCCGATTCAATAATTTTTCAAACAAACTTATTTTTGCAGATTTTGATTTTAATTGATTCATATGGTCACCACTTTTTGGGGATTTTGCGTTTACAATAAAACCAAAATTATATAAATGGGATCAAGTTTTTAAATAGGTAAACTTAATAACATCATAAAACTAATCTAGTATAATGGAGTGGAAAAGATTAGAAAGGAAGGTAAGGTGAGGAATTTAAACCAATTTATTATATTTTCTTTGGGCGGGGGGGGGGGGGGTGGATCAGATTTGCTCTCGGTTCTTTGTTGTTTTGAAAATATAATGAAAAGGTGTAAATATATTGTTCACCGTTTAAGTAATTTTAATTTATTCACCGATATTTGATGCCTGCCCGAATATAAGGATGTAAACCCAGAAATGAATAAATGGTAAACAATATTAAATCAGACCACAAGAAGTAAATAAAACACTAAAACTAGATGGCGTTATTTGACTAATTTTCGACACATTGATTTTTAAAAAAAGAATGTGTTATTTGACCCTCAAAATGCAATATATGAGTTATCTTTTATATATGAATAAATAATAAAAGGTTTTGTTGCTCAAATAAACAGATTATTATTCTCAAAAATATCAATAAGTAACATATTGAATTAAATTAAAGGTAAAATATGGCCTACATTACATTACTGAAAGGGTTAATCCTTTTTTAAATGATTTTTTATGTAGATACATTCTTAACACTAACCCTTGGCCGTTTCACCTCCTTAAAAACGCTTCATTCTCTAAATGGAAAAAAAATTCTTGAACCACGAAGTAAAAAGTGATCCATAATGTGTTCCTGTCATATTAGATATAACAGATTACAACGTAAATATTACTTTGTGTGATTAAAGGCTAGTTTCTCATTTAAGATTTAATGAAAATTCATGTTGTTTGCAATAATAAGTAGTATAACTTATTAATTTAAAAATTATGAATAGTTAAATATTAAATAATAATTATTTTTTATAATAAAATATATTTTTCCTTGGGTTAAAATTTAAAGTTATACCTATTAAAATAACTACACATATTTAAACTTAAAATCAAATGCAATATTGTCTGAGTTATTAAATAAAGAAAACTCAAACGGGCAAAATTTTACCATATCCGGGCGGCAAAATTTTACCATATAACATCAAAGGGACACCATCTTAATCAATTGTAATCAAAATCAAAAAATAAATTTATCGGAAAAATCAAGTATCGGCAGAAAACGCAAAATTCCAAAGAAGAGGAACGATTTTACTTTACAATATTAAAAAGACAAAATATAAATTAATTAAAATCAAAATCTAAAAAAAAATTTTTGTCTGAAATGCAAATCATAATAGTAAAATTTTTTAGAAGTTAAAGGAAACATCATTAAACACCGACCAACGTAAAAACTAAAAAGATAATTTTGTCTAAAAAACAAAACCCTAAAAAGCAAAATCTCTTAAAAATTATTTAAACATCAGAGTAATGATAAAAATACCGACAAATGCCATAAAAATAAGCCAAATTTAAAAAAAAAGATTAAATACTTTGGGGTTTACGTTTTAGGATTTTAGTTCCTGAGATTTTGCGTTTTGGGATTTTTCTTTATAGACCCACCCAGATCTCATTAAAGTCCTATCTATAAAAAATTTTTTGGTATGAAACGCAAAAACGCGGAAAAAACGGGTATTCGGTCCATAATAATGTATTAGGAAAGTCGAATCTTAAAAAATTTTTTTTGGTATGAAACGCAAAAACTCGTAAAAAATTCGGTATGAAACGCAAAAACTCGGAAAAATTTGGTATGAAACGCAAAAACGCGGAAAAAACGGGTTTTCGGTCCATAATAATGCATTAGGAACTCATTTAAGTCGAATCTAAAAAAAAATTTTTTTTGGTATGAAACGCAAAATCTTAAAACGCAAAAACGCGGAAAAAAATTATTAATTTCCCCATTATAAACCATTAGGAACTCATTTAAGTCAAAAACCCGAAAAAAATTTTTTTTGGTATGAAACGCAAAAACTCGGAAAAAATTTGGTATGAAACGCAAAAACGCGGAAAAAACGGGTTTTTGGTCCATAATATTGCATTAGGAACCCATTTAAGTCGAATCTAAAAAAAAATTTTTTTTGGTATGAAACGCAAAAACTCGGAAAAACTTTGGTATGAAACGCAAAAACGCGGAAAAAACGGGTTTTCGGTCCATAATAATGCATTAGGAACCCATTTAAGTCGAATCTAAAAAAAAAATTTTTTTGGTATGAAATGCAAAAACTCGGAAAAAATTTGGTATGAAACGCAAAAACGCGGAAAAAACGGGTTTTCGGTCCATAATAATGCATTAGGAACTCATTTAAGTCGAATCTAAAAAAAAAGTTTTTTTTGGTATGAAACGCAAAATCTTAAAACGCAAAAACGCGGAAAAAAATTATTAATATCCCCATTATAAACCATTAGGAACTCATTTAAGTCAAAAACCCGAAAAAAATTTTTTTTGGTATGAAACGCAAAAACTCGGAAAAAATTTGGTATGAAACGCAAAAACGCGGAAAAAACGGGTTTTTGGTCCATAATATTGCATTAGGAACCCATTTAAGTCAAATCTAAAAAAAAAATTTTTTTGGTATGAAACGCAAAAACTCGGAAAAAATTTGGTATGAAACGCAAAAACGCGGAAAAAACGGGTTTTCGGTCCATAATAATGCATTAGGAACTCATTTAAGTCGAATCTAAAAAAAAAATTTTTTTTGGTATGAAACGCAAAATCTTAAAACGCAAAAACGCGGAAAAAAATTATTAATTTCCCCATTATAAACCATTAGGAACTCATTTAAGTCAAAAACCCGAAAAAAAATTTTTTTGGTATGAAACGCAAAAACTCGGAAAAAATTTGGTATGAAACGCAAAAACGCGGAAAAAACGGGTTTTTGGTCCATAATAATGCATTAGGAACCCATTTAAGTCGAATCTAAAAAAAAATTTTTTTTGGTATGAAACGTAAAAACTCGGAAAAAATTTGGTATGAAACGCAAAAACGCGGAAAAAACGGGTTTTTGGTCCATAATAATGCATTAGGAACCCATTTAAGGCGAATCTAAAAAAAAAATTTTTTTGGTATGAAACGCAAAAACTCGGAAAAAATTTGGTATGAAACGCAAAAACGCGGAAAAAACGGGTTTTCGGTCCATAATAATGCATTAGGAATCATTTAAGTCGAATCTAAAAAAAAAATTTTTTTTGGTATGAAACGCAAAATCTTAAAACGCAAAAACGCGGAAAAAAATTATTAATTTCCCCATTATAAACCATTAGGAACTCATTTAAGTCAAAAACCCGAAAAAAAATTTTTTTGGTATGAAACGCAAAAACTCGGAAAAAATTTGGTATGAAACGCAAAAACGCGGAAAAAACGGGTTTTTGGTCCATAATAATGCATTAGAAACCAATTTAAGTCGAATCTAAAAAAAAATTTTTTTTGGTATGAAACGCAAAAACTCGGAAAAAATTTGGTATGAAACGCAAAAACGCGGAAAAAACGGGTTTTCGGTCCATAATATTGCATTAGGAACCCATTTAAGTCGAATCTAAAAAAAAAAATTTTTTGGTATGAAACGCAAAAACTCAGAAAAAATTTGGTATGAAACGCAAAAACGCGGAAAAAACGGGTTTTCGGTCCATAATAATGCATTAGGAACTCATTTAAGTCGAATCTAAAAAAAAAAATTTTTTGGTATGAAACGCAAAAACTCGGAAAAAATTTGGTATGAAACGCAAAAACGCGGAAAAAACGGGTTTTCGGTCCAGAATAATGCATTAGGAACCCATTTAAGTCGAATCTAAAAAAAATTTTTTTTGGTATGAAACGCAAAAACTCGGAAAAAATTTGGTATGAAACGCAAAAACGCGGAAAAAACGGGTTTTCGGTCCATAATAATGCATTAGGAACTCATTTAAGTCGAATCTAAAAAAAAAATTTTTTTTGGTATGAAACGCAAAATCTTAAAACGCAAAAACGCGGAAAAAAATTATTAATATCCCCATTATAAACCATTAGGAACTCATTTAAGTCAAAAACCCGAAAAAAATTTTTTTGGTATGAAACGCAAAAACTCGGAAAAAATTTGGTATGAAACGCAAAAACGCGGAAAAAACGGGTTTTTGGTCCATAATATTGCATTAGGAACCCATTTAAGTCGAATCTAAAAAAAAAATTTTTTGGTATGAAACGCAAAAACTCGGAAAAATTTGGTATGAAACGCAAAAACGCGGAAAAAACGGGTTTTCGGTCCATAATAATGCATTAGGAACCCATTTAAGTCGAATCTAAAAAAAAAATTTTTTGGTATGAAACGCAAACTCGGAAAAAATTTGGTATGAAACGCAAAAACGCGGAAAAAACGGGTTTTTGGTCCATAATAATGCATTAGGAACTTATTTAAGTCGAATCTAAAAAAAAAATTTTTTTTGGTATGAAACGCAAAATCTTAAAACGCAAAAACGCGGAAAAAAATTATTAATTTCCCCATTATAAACCATTAGAAACTCATTTAAGTCGAAAACCCGAAAAAAAAATTTTTTGATATGAAACGCAAAATCTTAAAACGCAAAAACGCGGAAAAAAATTATTAATTTCCCCATTATAAACCATTAGAAACTCATTTAAGCCTAAAACTCAAAAAAAAATTTTTTAGTATGAAACGCAAAAACTTAAAACGCAAAAACTCGTAAAAAAAATTGATTAATTACATCCGCTTTTTGCATTTTAGGCTTTTCATACCAAAATGGTATGAAACGCAAAAACTCTAGGTATGAAACGCAAAAACTCATTAAAAATGATTTATGATTCCGCTTTTTGCGTTTTAAGATTTTGCGTTTCATACCTACCCTCCACGGAGCTCCTGAATTTAGTGTTTAAATGCAAGGTAAAGAATCAGTTTAATTTTTCCGGGGTGAATTTTCAAGGGTGAAATCTTAAAAAAGAGAAAATTTTTTGATTAATATTAGCTCCCACATTTTATTTTTTGGTTAAACTAAGTCTGATGGTTGAAATCAGATTTTTCATTTTGATAATTTTCTATAAGATTAGGATTGAGGTACAGCGGGCAATGTTTTAGAAATTTTATTTTTTTAATTGCTAAGCTTATTGCTGTTTTCAAATTTTAACTTAACATTAGTTATTTACTTAGATATTAGCCAGGCTCATATTTGTCATTTTTAAATTTTATCATGAATTTGATTTATACATAAAACCCAGCGCATAGTTCTTCAAAATAATATAAAAATAAGAGTTCATAGCTGTAAAAGTTATAGAGGTTTAAAATTCGGGTCTGTATGGATCCCACTGTAGCCGCGTTACAAATTTCTCACCCTAGCATTCGTGGGCACTAAAGTTTAAACTTGTTTCGTAATTTTGTCCCGCCGTTTAGATTTACGTGTTCTTTAATTTAAATATAAATGCAATCTTCAATTTATACTTTTTCTAATCAGAAAAACACATGAACAAATTAATAAAAATGAGATTTCAATTTATGAATATCTGATCCTACTAATCAACATTAAAAAGTTGCATCCCATTAATTATGTTTCTAGATGTGGTTGAACATTTTTAAAGTTTCTAAAATTATAGGAAAAAAATTAAAATGCCATGGTATCCCTTACAAGCATGCATTGTAAAATAACACAAAAATAAATATCAAAATTTTATAAAATCATTTAAACATTAAACCGCACTGTAGGGTTATGGACGCCAGCACAAATTTTGAATATCTTCAAAAATATTATTTATTATGGGTAAAATTTTTGTGACTTTTTTCTTAAATACATAATAAACAAATTAATTGAAATTTAATCTAAGTCATAAAAATCGTAAATTAGAAATTCTATTGGGGTTCGTATAAACTACTCTCTATTTCACTCTTAAAAACCATGATATTGCCTCTATGTAAAGTTAAACTAAAAAAATTGCAACCTTATTTTCTAGGTATTTTTTTAAATAGTTTTACATATTAGGGCGCGTTCAGACTCATTTCATTTTTTTTTTAAATTTTAAAAATTTTAAATTTTTTGAATTTTTTTTATTTTTTCAAAATTTTTTAAAAACTTTTCTTTCAGAAAAACTATTTAAATGCTAATTACAAAAATTGGCGACTTTTTGTAAAAAAGCGTTCAATGTCAGGTAAAAATTTTAAAATTTTTTCAAAAAACGAACGAAGTCTGAACGCGCCCTTAAGTATATAAAATGTTTGTATTGTAAAATAATTATAAGAATTATTTTTTTTATATAAAACATCTAGTTTTAAAGGTGAATAATAGCCAAAAATAATTTTTTATTACATTTTTTTTATAAATTCTTCTTAAATGTTCTACTAGACCTAAAAACACTATTTAATTAATAACATTAGTATATTAAGTTGTGTGACAATTATCTGATGGAATATAGAAATAAAAAAATTTTATATTACAAATTTTGTTTACTTTGTGTTAGATAAAATTTACGTTTTACATTGGGCCACATGCAAAGTGAGTTTTTAATTTTGTAAAATTTTAAAAAAATTATTTTTTTTCAACATTTTTTGAAATTTTTTTTTATTTTATATAAAGCATTTTATGTGCATAAACTAAATTTGGCAACTTTTTAAAAATTTGCCTTTTTATTACAAAATAAAATTTTGAAAATTTCGTGAAAATAAAAACTGCACGTGCCCTTA
Organism: Acutogordius australiensis; assembly: GCA_030555515.1. NCBI lineage: Eukaryota > Metazoa > Nematomorpha > Gordioida > Gordea > Gordiidae > Acutogordius > Acutogordius australiensis. The sequence continues at coordinate 15,558,460 of CM060244.1, forward strand.
ATAATAACTTATATAAGTTTGTATTTAAAAAGCACGTATTTTTCTTCAAAATAATAAAAAAATAAAGTTCTTAGCTATTAAACTCTTTAAGTTATAAAAGTTCTAAATTGGGGTCCATAGGCCCCACTATAGCACACCTTATAAATTTCTAACCCTAGGCTGCGGCTAATACTTTTTTCAAAATTGTAAAAAAAATATTTTTAAGATAAAAAAAATTTTTAGCGGATCAAAATATGAGAATTTAGGTATTTTTTAATTTTTAAAAATTATTTATTAGGGTGCGTTCAGACTCCGTTCGTTTTTTTGAAAAATTTTAAAAATTCCGAATTTTTTGAATTTTTTTTATTTTTTTCAAAATTTTTAAAAACTTTTATTTCAGAACAACTATTTAAATGCTAATTACAAAAATTGGCGACTTTTTGTGAAAAAGCGTTCAATGTCAAAAGGTAAAAATTTTAAAATTTTTTAAAAAAACGAACGGAGTCTGAACGCACCCTTAGGTATATCCTAAAACGACCAAAAAACCTAAATTCTCATTTTTTGATATTAGCCGCTAAAATTTTTTTTATTTTAGGTCACAAGCAAAGTGAGTTTTTATTTTCGTGAAATTTTCAAAATTTTAATATCTTTTATTTTGTGATAAAGGTGCGTACAGACTCCGTTCGTTTTTTTAAAAAATTTTAAAATTTTTAAAAATTTTAAAATTTTTACCTTTTGACATTGAACGCTTTTTTACAAAAAGTCGTTAATTTTTGTAATTAGCATTTAAATAGTTTTTCTGATATAAAAGTTCTTATAAAATTTTGAAAAAAATAAAAAAAATTCAAAAAATTCGGAAATTTTAAATTTTTAAAATTTTTCAAAAAAACGAACGGAGTCTGAACGCACCCTAAAACGCAAATTTTTGAAAAGTCGCCAAATTTAGTATATTCACATAAAATGCTTTTTCTGAAATAAAAAATTTTACAAAAAATTTTAAATTTAAATTTTCAGAATTTTAAAAATTTTACAAAAATAATAACTCACTTTGCACGTGCCCTTAAAAATAGTTTTTTTTACAATTTTGAAAGATTAGCCGCAGCCATAACAAAAATTATTTTAAAAAAATTACTGAAAATTTGAAGTCCAGTGTCTTACTCTAATAAATTTATTATTTTCTTTGTGAATTACTTATTTTTTTTAAATTATATGTCAGGGCACGTTCAGACTTTTTTTTTAAAAGTAAAAAAATTAATAATTTTTATATGACAACGTAATGTAACAATAGGTCGCCAAAATATTAGCAATTAAAATAGTTTTTCTAAAAATTTTTTTTAAAAAATATTTAAAATTTGAAAAATTTTTAAAATTTATAAATTAGAATTTAAAAAAAAATGAAATCTGAACGCACCTTAATATACCTGCATAAAATTGTATATTATGTAACGGAGATGGATTTTGGTGAGAAAAATGAATTTTATTGGTTAATGGTGATTGGTTTAAATTGACGTCACGTGATGGACAGACTAGAAAAGCAGTTTATCGCTTAAAAACAGATTTTACGAATTGTGAAAAAAATTTATTTGGATCAAATTCGAATTACAAGTACGTGTTTTTATAGCTCTAATAAGGCAAGTGCTAATGTGGGCACAGTCTAGGTTTAGGGTTAGGGTTGCCTAAACCTAATCGAAACTTAAACCTAACATTAACCCTAACCCTAATTTAACCCTAACACCAACCCTAAACATCACGCCCTAAGGCTAACCTAACCCTAATACTAACCTACCATTAATTTAACTATTTACTATTAGGTATATGCAAGCTGTGGCCGGATATTACGATTAAGCCTTCATTTTCTTTGTTCAACATATTTGAAAAAACTTAAAGTTGGATATAGAGCAATTTTGAAAGTTCCATAAAATTATAACCAATCATGTACATATAATAATTTATGTTTATTGAAGTAATAAATGAAATTATAACCTTAATCATGTACACATGCTATATTATTAAATTAATAAATGAAATTTAACCTCATGCAACAATACGCTAAAACCTAAGCATTAAATCATTTTAAACTTATGTATAAAATGTAAATATCAAGTGAGTGTACTTTAGTTGTGTATATTAATGATTTTGAGGGTTACCTTTATTCTAAACTTAACAAATATTGAAAAAACATTTTTTATTTTATATTTTATCTTAAGACCAAATTTTGAGGGTTACCTCTATTCTTAATTTAACATATATTGCTTGTCATAAAAGACATTTTCAATTTTATATTTTAGCTTAAAACCAAATGAGGGTTACCTTTATTTTAAATTTAACAAATATTGCTATAAAAGACATTTTTAATTATATATTTTAGCTTAAGACCAAATTTTGAGAGTTATTTTTGTACTAAAGTTAACAAATATTGCTGTAAAAGACATTTTTTATTTTATTAGCTTAAAACCATATTTTGAGGGTTACCTTTATTCTAAAATTAACAAATATTGCTGTAAAAAGCATTTTTAATTTTATCACTTATAACATTATTAATCAACTTGGTAGGAAAAGCTATAATATAAAACACATTATTAAACAATACTGGTAGAAAAAGCTATAATATAAAACAGATTATTAATCAATACTGGTAGGAAAAGCTATAATATAAAACAGATTATTAATCAATACTGGTAGGAATTATATTTATTTACACTATAATATAAAAATTTAATTATTCATATATTTATTAAGCTATAACATAAAATATAACACACATTATTAATTAACCTTTCTGGTAGAAATTATATAGAAATTTAATCATATCTGGCATTATTAATCAACTATGGAAGGCTAATGGCTAGGTAAGTTGATAATATTTTTGAAGCGAGAAAAAATTTTTACCGGCTTTTTGACATTTTACCAGCTTTTTACATTTCGCGTATTTTGCCGCCCCCTTATGTAACAATATATTGTATTAGAGACAAATTTTTTATAATATTAAAATATAATAGCAGCTTGATATAAATGGTCCATATTTTCTCAAAAGTAGTGGGGTTTTTGGGGATATTAAATTTACTTTAAAATTTACATGCTTAAATTTCCAGTGATAAATCTATAGTCATAAAGTTTTTCGTTGGCTCTTTTGAAAGAGAATTATTAAAAAAAGGCTAAAGTTTTTAGATTTCCAGCTTAACTAATAGCAAGTTAATTTATAATTCATATATCTATTTCTGAAATTAAAAACTTTTAAAAACTTTACGAAATAAAATTTACTTTGTAAGTGGCCTAGTTGTACCGAACACAGCCACAACAACCTTTTTATATTTGGCTACCATGTGATTTTTGAAAATTTATGCGAGCATGGACAATATCTCAATTTGGGGGTCCTTTAAACCTAATTAAAAAACCTTGCCCCCCAATTAAAAATTCCAACGAAATTCTAATTAAAATATATGCATCAAGCCTTAATCCATTGGATGTTCTTATGCAAAGTAGAATATATTTTTTATTTTGATCTTTTTTTAACATAATTTAAATTATTCATATATTAGATGCTTATGGAACTAAAATCATATCATCTCTAGATACTTTTACAAGGATTTTTAATGGTTTTTACCAAAAAAGGTTTCCTTTGACATTAGGGCGTGACTTTGTTGGAAAAGTAATTGAAAATGGGCCCAAGGTTTCATACATTAAGGAAGGAGATCAAGTAATACTTTTATTTTTCATTATCCTTTTCAGAATATCACTTTCTCTAATATATATTTAAGGTATGGGGCACCATTAATGTTAGTAACCCTTGTGGTGCTCAAGCTGAATATACTGTAATTCCAGAAACTCATCTATATCATGTACCAAAAAATATAGATATAATAGAAGCTGCTGCTTTGCCATATACTGCAATGACTGTTATGTCATCTATTATTTTTCCTTATTTACTAAAATATCCATCACTGCTATTTTGTAATAGCATCACAAATTTGAGCTTACAAATTTCTAGATTTGGAGGATCAATTGATACCAAAAGTTTAGAAAGGGAAAACTTATTCCCCTCTGATAATTTACCTTACGTTAATGACGAATTTCATGAAGATAAGAGTAAATATATGGAAAAGCTTGATCAAATATTTGAAGAATGTTTTAAAGGCAAAGATATTTTAATTAGGGGTGGCTCAGGTGGTATATCCACATTTGCAATTCAGGTAAATTTGATTGAGTCTTTAATTATGAAAGTTGTTTGAAGCTTATGGTGCAAGAAATATTGTGTCCCTTTGTAGTCCTTCAAGTTTCAGTCTCATTGTTTCACTAGGAGCTACTCATACCATAGATTATAAGGCAGCCAATATACAGGACCAATTAAAAAGCATTGGACTGTAAAACATTTATTTAAAATCAAGATTTTATATTATTAAATTTTTTTTTATTAATTATCTAAATATATTTAACACATTTGTCACTTTTGTTAATTTTTATGATAATTAAATTTAATTTAGGTTTGATCTGATTTATGATACTATTGGCGATGGACAAAATAAATCACAAAAAAATATACTGGATTTAATGAACTTACTTAAACCATATAATAGTGCAAAGTACATATGTATAGCATCACCTTTGTTAAAAAACACTGACAAATATGGGATTTTTCCATTAGGCCTTGGTGCTTCTGCTCTTGATTTTAATAAAAAAGCATTAAAAGTTTATATTTATTACTTTAATTATTGCTCCATATATTTTACTCTACATGCAAACTAATAAACATAGATTTTGGTTATCATTTAAAAATTTAAAATGCATTTTTTGATATTTAGGCTCTATCAAGAGGCAACTTTTTCTATTATGGTTACTATATGCCGAATCGCAATTTCATGGAAAAGCTCACTCAATTGGTTGAACAAGGAAGAGTAAATATAGCTATTTTTTTATATTTTAACTATACAAAAATATTTTAAACTGGATAACTGTTAATTTTTAAATTATATTTACATGCCATAGGTATAGAGATGTCTTATATCTAAGATTAATACCTTGGGTGTATTTTTTAAATATATTTAAGATTAAACCTGTCATTGATAAAATATGGGATTTTGACGAAACACCACAAGCTTATGAATACTTATCCAATCCCAGTCTCTCCAAAAAAGGAAAAATTATCATAAAAATGTAATAACACAATATTTAGATGGAAATTTAGTATTTGATACATACTAAAATTAGTTGATAAATTGAGATAATTCAATATAGTTTTATTATATGATTAATTTATAAATTTGATATTTTAATAAATAAAAAGTGAATTATTAATCGACTAATAACTTAAAATATTTATTTTTAAAATAAATGATTTGGCTTTTTAATAATTAAAGATATTTATTTACAATATATAGCTGTAACCAATTTATTAATTTCCCCTGCTTTAATTATGTATATAACATTATAGCTCTATATAAGAATCTATACACAATATGTCAATTCCATATAATAAAAAATTATATTTAATTATTAAGTCAGCAGTGTATTGATTTGTATAAGAAAAACATTTGTAATAATATAATAATTGGCTTAGATTCTAAATAATACATAATTAATGTTTTACAAAAATTTGTGTCGCTGTAATCGCTAATCCACGAATGATTTATTGTCTGATAAACAGTTTTCTATGAACGAAAAATAGCCAAATATTAAAATTTAATATACAATTACATAAATAATTTTAATGAATGATTTGGTTTATTCAACAAAACGTGTTAAAAATATAATAAATTTAGTAAATAAAAAAATGTCTTTCTATGCTTAGCCTTATATAATTTTATCACGGTATATGCCTTAAAGTGTAACAATATGAAAAATAATAAATATTACCACTTTTATGGTTAAAGCGCATAAACTTGACAAGTCACAACAAAGGGGCTAAAAAATTTAAATTGTAAAGGAAATAAAAAATTAAGTTTGTTATACAAATATGTCTATAAATTGGCGGTTTATAAATATAATAATATGTCTAAATGTTAGTTAATTCATGTGGAAGGAAAAGAATATTTAATTAAAAAAAATTAGGCTTGAGGTTTCCTCATACCTTCTCCCATACCCTTTTATAACCCGAGTAAAGCAATTAATAATGCCGACGAAATAGATAGTAAGATTTGCTTGGCCGGCGACCTAGGTTAACCTAGGCTTTTATTTAAGTGTAGAGCTTACTGCCTAAGCAGGCCTCAGCAGTTTCAAAGTGTTGTACACGTGTGCCAATTTCCAAAAAAATCGAACGCAAACTTTCTGCGTTAAAGACAGGAATGTTTGAAAGTTCAGAAAAAAGTTGCAGGAAACCGAGGATAGGTGATTAAGATATTTTGTATTGTAAACAACAAAATTAAATATGGTCCTATGGCGTCAATCAAAGGGTCGTGTGTTAAGATCTAAATAAAACTTTTTTATAAGGGACTAACAAGCCTAGAAATTACCTTCTAATAATTTTAATTTTGGCAAGTTATTAACTAAATATCCTAATATTTGTAAAAAAATTCGGAAGTATAAGTGTTATTAATAAAAAAGGGTGATATTTAATTTATTTAATATTTCCCATATTTTTTGCATTTACATAGATACATAGGTAACTAAATAATTGCCCTAGATCAGCTTATGTTCCACAATATATATGCATTAGAGATTAAAGTCGGGACTCGGAAGCACGACCGGGCCAATTTCTAATACACATAGGTCTTAGTAACAACACTGTTTTTAAAAAAAATGATCATTTGCTAAAATATATAAGTTAATTATTTAAATTTAATCTACAAATTTGTCAAACATACAAAATAATTAATCAGATCAAGGCTACCATTAAATGTTAGATATCGTATTAGGTTTTTTCTTGTTGAATTTTGTAGCCTGACTTAAACATTACAAATGTAAGAAAAAACCTATGAAATAATTATATGTTTATTAAACTTAAAAATAATATTATTAATCAACTCATTTAGAAATAACACGATTGTATAACCTAAATGGTGTACAATTTAACATCTTAGAGAGAAAATTGAAGTTACAATAATTTATAAGGGCACGTGCAAAGTGAGTTTTTATTTTCGTGAAATTTTCAAAATTTTGAAAAATGTTATTTTGTAATATTTTCAAAAAGTTGCCAAATTTAATATATGCACATAAAATGCTATTTCTGAAATGAAAAATTTAAAAAATTTTGAAAAAAAATAAATTTTCAAAATTTTCCGAATTTTCAAAATTTTACGAAAATATAAACTCACTTTGCACGTGCCATGTAGAAAAATTTAATTTTTTACGTATGAATCCTTAAAGTCGCAAAATCAGTATGTACTGTATTTTACCATTTTTATAATTTCGGATTTTTATTGCTAAATTCGGATAAAAAATGATAAAGTCGAAAAAACATTTGAAATAAGAAAATTTTTGCAAATTCTTTAAAAAAATCAGCCTGGCCTGGACGCGCTTTCAGACCTTGACTTTTATCTCTAATTCAAGTGGTAACTAATTAAGGAAATTTGCTTATACCTCAATATTTGCAAATAACACATATCAACAAAAATTTTTATAAAATAAGGCATTACGAATATTAAGTGTATGTAGAAGAGCACATTTTTCAAGTCAATTTTCAATATTTATCAGAAAAATATCATGAATTCTAAATGCAATATAAATTTTGACTCTTGTGGCTGCTGGAAATAAAATTGTAAAAAAAATATTTATCGATTAAGCCAACCTCCTTGGAACACTATAACAGAACATTCAGTGTCCGCTCAAAATACAATTAAAAGTAAATTGTAAAAAAAAATATTCATAAATGAGAGTTAGGCCAACTGTAAATTTGGTTAGTTTAAACATTTTAAACGCTAATATAACCTACTATTTCATATAATTTAAAAAAGAATTTTAACTATTAGCAAGTTTTTTTTAAATTCAACCAATTTTTATAACAAAATTAAAAAGATTTAAAACGGATATAAATAGAAGACATAAAATCTTATAAATCTAATAATCCCACACGTAAATGCAAAAAATTTCTGATTTGTTTATTTATGTAATTAGAGGTTGCATTCAGACTTCATTCATATTTTAAAAAATTTAAATTAAATTTTTCTAAAAAAATATAGATCCATTGGTTACAAAATTTTTTTGAGGGTTGGAATTTTTTTAAGAGTATTGTTATAATATCAGTTATGTTTATATAAATTTATTTTAAGTATATTTAGAGCAACTGCTCCGATTAGAAAATATTGTAAAATCAGGTTAATAATTTTTGATGTTTCAAACTTTAGAAATTTTAAATTATATAATATTACGTTAAAACGAAAGAATTCTAAACAGGCCATTAAGAGACTAAAACTGTTCAACATACAAAACTAGAAATAAATGTAGTATAGGCTTACGCATAGGAGGTGGAGGCAATGGCGCAATATATATGAATGGGTCGTTTGAGATCCTACAGTGCTCCTGAGAAGATAAAGCAGAATTTGAAGGCTTTGTAAATTGACCATTTCTGGCCAGATAACGGCTTTTGTAATTAAGATTTTTGGCTTTTAGCTCTTCCTACATAGATATCAAATAAAAATGGTTTTTATTATACTAGAAATGAAAAAAAAAGATTAAAATCACATGAGATTAAGCAATTTAGTTTTAAAAAACCAAGTAATAATGTTAAAAAATTACAATAGAATAATCTTGGTCTTGGCACATAAGACGGACAATATAACCTGAGGAGGACAAAATAATAGGTCGATTTTTGGTAGACTTTGTAGGTTTAGAGAGGCCCTCCAAATGAGGTGAATCATGATTTGAAGAGAAATCATTAGTTTTTGTAGACAAAAATGATTTTTCACCATAACTATTGGCAGTATTAGGAGAGGGAGAAATTTTGGGTGTATTAGACTGCATAGGTGAAAAAGTGCTGTTTGAACATACATCAAATACATAATATATAGTAAGGGCATTTGCTATACATTAAAAAAATCATTAAACCTGTTACATAAAATTAATTTAATATAATATATATATGTTAGTAACCCAATAATTGAACGTTAATTTAACTTAATCTATTTCAAAAAACAAGTTCATCTGATTTTATGCAATTCCAAACATATTAAAAGTATTAAGGAACATGGGCAAACCTTATATCGGATTTTTCAAAATTACTTTGAATGGTAAGTTGACTGCTGTTAACAGTAGAATTTTGTGGCATTGTATTACATGTTACAGGTGTAATATTAGAAGGAGCATAAGCTGGAAACATTGTTTTTACAGGAAGTGAAGGATTATAAGGTTGCGAAAAAGAGGAAGTGGTATTGTCAAACAATAATAGGGGTGGAGGTGGTGGTGGTAACAGGTAATTTGTAGGTGGGGCAGGAATGATTGGTGTATGTATCTATAAAAACACTTATAATTTATATAATGGTTTTTGTGCAGATTCATTAATACTGTTCTTTAATTTTTTTATATAGGAAATTAGAATATAATCATCCTTAAGCTATTAGGCCTAATTTGTTGGTAGGGCCTAATCTGTGAAATTAAAATAAGGTTTGTGGCTGACATGCAAGCAAATCTTAATACTTAATCTGCAGGGCAATTATTTATAGACAGGGCCCTAACAAGCATGTGACCCTCAAATTAATTATAAAAAGGACCACAAAAGAAGCAATTTTTCATAAAAAAAAACTTAAAATAAACAAATGTGTAGATTTATAGGGTTATATAAGTTAGGCAAATGACTTGGACTACAACCACGGTTAATAAATTTTAACCTTGCAGAAGATAATATTAAATTACACAGGTGAAATCATCTTACATAGAATTTAAAGCATGCATTAATTAAAATTTACCCAAGACAGGGCTGTTTTTTAAATATGTTAGTAAAATAAGGAATTGTGAAAAAAAAACAATTTTTTTGTTAATGAAATTTTTAACCTTGTTACTATATTTAAGTTTAACTTTTAAATAAATCTACAAGAAATGTTTAAATTCTTGTATAAATTAGAACTAATATTATAAAAGTTAAGTACATTTAAAAGCAAGGTTATGTCGCAGAATAACTACATATTTGAAATTGTCTAACAAATAAAATTAATTATACCCCAAATCTTGGTGGCAATGAGGTCATATTTAATAATGAAGGAGGAGGAGGTATAGGTGGCAAAATAAAACTGTAATTGTTTAAATGAAAAAAATTACTTTGAAGATGGTAATCCTACAGTAGAAATAGTAGATGGTATAGTATCTGCCACTGCAATAAATCCTAAATTATTTAAAAAGTTTGATAAATACCTTTTTTAACATCATGCTCATATAAATCATCTTGAGGAATGCCATCCATTCCATAGATCTCTAATGTTATATCTGACCTTTGGGGAAGAGAATTAGGAACCTTATCAATATTTTCCTTATGAACCTGTAAATATCATAGTCAATAAATATAATTGAACAGAGCCTCAGAACCAAGAAAAAACTTACCTGTAAGCAATGACCTTGAAGGCCTGGCCCAGTAAATAATCTTTTATGACATGTACTGCATTTAAAATGTTTAGCCTTTTGGTGCTGAATTAAAATTTTTTCTTCGTCGAATTCACGATCACAATACCTGTGTATGCAATTAGTTAACTCATTAAGCTTACCAGCACCATGGCTTGGAACATTTTTTCTTTTTACGACCCATCTGTTTGTTTTTTTTGGTAAAAAGCTTAATTTTTTTCTAAAATTAAAAAACGCTGTCTTAAATGGGTACTCGGAACTCTCTCATAAAAATGACGTCATTTGTACAATATCTGTTATGTACAATATCTGTGCTTTTTCTTTATTCAAGATCAATCACCCTCTAAAATTATTTTAATATCATATACCATCATTATATATATGAAATATGTAAATTAATTGATTTGGTTAAGGATATAATTGCTGTATTATGAGGATATATTTCATGCGCCATTTTGCTTTTTATAGCAGAGTTACTCCAATCCTTAAATGCATATGTTCATACGGAAAATTTATTATGTGCATATGTGTTTGCTCGTATAAACAAAATTCAAAATATCCCATAATCTTACTGCACAATCGGGATGAGTATTTTGATAGGCCATCTAAACCTTTAACTCATGTCAATAATATATATGGAGGTTGTTTATATATTTTTAATATGTAAGGGCTTGATACAACACATCAAAAAATTGGCCGATGGTTAGGGGTTGGCAAAGATGGAAAAATTGCTCTAATCCTTAACATCCCCCAAAAATTAGGTCAATCATCTATTTCAAAAATTAGCAGAGGTTTAATAATTGATGATGTTTTGGCTGAGTTTGATTTGAATTCTATATTTAATAAATACCAAACTTTATTGTACCAACTTTTAGTCATCCCAATTTATCCCTGTACCATAATAGATTTGATTATAGTTAGATACAAGCTCATTGATGTATATTCTGAATGATCCTTCTGGTGTTCAAAATATTTATAATCTTGAAAATGACTGTTATACTATTGGAAACTCTAGATATCCTAGCACATCTTTAAATTTACATACAAAATTCCCGAGTAATAACCTTTTATGGAAAAAATTGAATAGGGCAAGGAATCTATTTGATATTTGTCTTGAACAAATGAATTTGAGAGGAGAATTAGAATTTTCTAAATATCTTATTAAACATGTGCTATCAGATACAAAAAAGTTTCATTTATTTTCATAAGATGTCTTCTAATTTTTTAATGATTGTCTTTATAAAATATCTTTTTTGTTATTTTTCCTTTTAAGCTTTTTAATAGCATATTTTGTATATTTTTAAGCCTTTGTCTTAATCAAATTTTTAAATGACATAGTTTATTAATATTTATTAGATGCATTTCAGACCCCATATATGAAAAAGAGTTAAAAGAAGATTATAATTTCTCAGATAGGGCCATATATGAAAAATCATCTATATTTGTTGAAGCCTATGCTGAAAATAATAAGTGTTTTTATGGAACCAGATGTCAAACTTGTGTATTAGTGGACTCCACTGGCCATGTGTTTATTTCTGAAAGGTCCTTAAAAGATGATTATTTAAATAATCCACAAAATTACACTACTAATGATTACAATAACATTAGTAATGTTAGCCACGTAGATTTCCAAATTGAAAAATAAACTTTTACAGAAATAATTGTATCATTTAAATTAAACGTAGAAGCAAGATATCCACTTATATCAATTTAAATTATCCTTAATAATGTTTAAATTGTAAAAATGAACAAGCTGATGAATAAAATAAATAAAATTAAATATGTTTAGATACTTATTAAACTGGTTATTAATAATTACATTCTAATATATCAAATAATATTTTGCTTTCAAAAAATATTATGTTGCCATTTTAAAATTTAGTTGGTCGGCAAATTTAACATTGTCCCCTTTTTATAAACGAAAATACTGCACATTTATTCATTATATAATTTTTAACAAATTAATTATCTCCTTGCTTTTATATTTTTTAGAAGTTTAAATTATAATAAAGATCTATAAAAATATCAGATCAAATGTAAATTGTTAAGTAGTCTTACAGTTTATTATTTTTCAGTCAATCTTCGTTTTTTCACGACGATTTTTTTAGCTTGTTAACATTTAGAGTTATTAAAATGCCATAAGTTACTTTTTGCAATCTAAAAACATAAAAAATCAAAAGCCAGTTTTTAGTAATAAGTTATTAAAAACTTTTTGCTTTGTACCAGACAGGGCTAAAAAGGGCTATGCCCTAACGTGTATGCGGTCTCTTTCGAGAGATGTAGGGGGGGGGGGGGGGGGGGTATTTTTTTAGCAGGGTCTGGCCTTCGATTTTTACCAGCATGATTTTATAATATTAATGATTTTTAGTCATTTTATAATAAATTTCGATTTGTAGGAAAAAAGAAAATTTTGGCGGAAAAATGGAATAAAGTGATAAATAGGCCTCGTAGCAGTATTTATCAGTGAACCCAACCTAAGGTTTTAACTTGTGAAATACAAAATCTTAAGCCTTTTGCGAGACTTTTTTTTAAATATTTTTCAACATCAAAAATATTTTGTCGAGACCCATTTAGGTCCAAACAAGTGTTTGAAACATTTCATTCTTCTTTTTCATCGGCGTTGAATAGCGTGCATAACATTGAACTCTAACGACGTACATATCTCTGTAAGGTAGGAAGAAATCTGCTTGGAAGTTTCCACGACTGAAGAGCTACAAGTGAACAAAGAAAATAATTTATTCTATTTTTTAACTTTTTTAGCCAACTTTCGCCAATTTTTTTTTTTGAATTTAACAACCAGAGGCTTATATCTTTGAGCTTAGGGTAGTGAGCTCACCCGTTTTGCGAATTAAAGCACCTTATTGCAATTCAGGTGGGGACGGATTCTTGTGATGTTTTGATTGAATAAAGAACAAATTTTCAAATGAGTTAGTGTATATTTAGAAATGTTATTACCTAGGAAAACTATATATACACATAGCTTATAAATCATTTTAACATAACTCACCTAATTAATTTGACGCTTAAAATTTTTTCCAATATTTAACCAATATTTAAAAAAAAATCGGTAAACCAGTGAACACTGAACGCGCCCCTATAAGTGAGCTAGTTGTGTTGAAAGCTCCGATTTAAAAGACTTAATCTCTCTGCCAACGTGGTCTAAAAAAGGCAAGACCTTGTTGGCAACAGGCGAAATGTTTTTAGCAGGTTCAAATCTGCATACCCTAAAAATTTCCCCGTAGCTTCTCTACCAACGTATTTATTCTACCTTAAAATGTTTTATGATTGATTACAGTCAAACAAGCAATACCATGTATTTTCCCATTTTAGTTCCGCCTAAATTAGTTGATTCGATATCGTATTTATGGCATGAAGCATGAGGTGCCCAAGAAAATAGGTATTTTGTAGCCGAAAGTCGAGTATAATTGAGCGGCTTTTGAGCTAAAATTTAAAATTACGAATTGTTACGGAATTGTAATAAATTTGGATAGAGCTAGTTCATTATTACACTGAATTGCAAAATTTGGAGTAACTTTCGAGCATTTATGGCGACCGTTTTTGATAAAGTTTCTGGTGCTGATTTCAAATAGGTTAAATATTCGGATGCCATTGATTTTCATTTATGTGCCAAAACGGAGATTTTCAATGTTTGCGGTTTTGAATATAAAATTTAAGGAAAAAACAAATAAGTATTAACTTCATTTTTAACATAACATTTATTAATCACGTTAGGTATTAATTTTTTTTTAATTCTTTATTACAGTCTATTTATAATAGTTTTTGTCATGAATTTTTTTCAGCTGAATTAATATATATTAATTAACATTTTAACACCAATATATTGCAAGGAATCCAAATGCTGTCAGTTCTTATAATGTGAATTATTTTTTTTAACAATAGACCCACGGAGGCACTGGGGGATTAAAACCGGTATTATAATCGCAAGTAAATTGTTTTTAAATGTTGGCCTATTAATTTGTATACAAATATTTGAAATTCATACTAATAATTGATCTACAGATCCAAAACATCAATATTGAGTTGAGGTATATAATCATTTTCATTTGTGTTTTTTGTTATAAACTTAAAAACATTTTCGCCAATTTTGGAATAATGAATTGATGCCGAATATTATGTGAAATTAGATGGCGTATTCCGTATACAACTGATTAAGGTTTTTAGAAGTAACCAATATAATAACCAGCTCAAGTTGTAAGTAAGATTTATAAATAAGGGTCAAGGTATAAAATGCTTATGATTTCTATGGCTTAAAAAAGTTTAAATTTGGAAATTCTAAAATGTTACTAAATTTACAACCTTATCAAAATTTATAACCTGTTAATTATGTAATATATCCTTTAAAAAGCATTTTTATGTTCGTGTTTACTGAATCCATGAACTCTGACGAAATTTACAAAAAAAAACTTAAGCCACGAGAACTAGAATATTTTCACCTGGTAATACGAAGTTCATAAAAACATCAAATTTGGCAAAACAATATCTTCTGGGAATAAACAAAATGGTGTCTGGACAATCTTAAACTTTGTATCCGTATAGGTTGGATTTTTAAAGCCGAAAGAGAAAAAATTAATTCAAGGTTATATTTTTTATTACTTTGATTAATAAAAAAATTGTTTTGTACTTAGTTTGCTAAAGTATTTGCTAACTAATTGAATTACAAATACTAAATTACCGCACTCTACCCTAATAGAGCACTAACTTATAGAATAACAGTCCGTTGACAAGAATAAGATTTGAAAGGTAGGGGAGACCGGGGCGAAATGGTTGGTGGGGTGAAATGATTAATTTATATCTTTGCCAAAAATTATTCAATATATATAAATTTTATATATGTTGTAGATCTTTAAACAAGCTATCGATTTATTATATTTTTTACATATACATCCATTTAAAAATTTAGAAAATATCAATTAAAGAAAAAATGCTATTTCTAATTTATGTTTTAAGCAACAATAATTTTGCTTTATTTTAAATAAAATGTTACCTCGAAAATATTATTATAATCAAAAGATTAAAAAAACACTTTGTTGTAAGAATATAATACATTTTTAACTTAAAACTTAATATTATTTGAACATTATTGATTTTGCAAACACTACTTAATACGGGGCGAAATGAACAACATTTTGTAAAATATATTACTGAGGATCCAGTAAAATGAATTATCATATTTTAAATAAAGGCACTTATTATTTTGGATAACCATGTATCTCATATATCCATAAAAGCAGTGAACTTTTTTGAAGATAATGGGATTAAAGTGGTCACACTACCATCTCATTGTTCACATAGACTTCAACCCCTTGATGTTGGGATTTTTGGGCCACTGGTAATTGATTATGATATAATTATTAATAAAATGATCTAAATCTCCATTTATTTTTCAATATTTAAGGTTTATTTGAAATTAAAGCTGTAAATTTAATAAATTTCACACACTTTCATTTTGCCCCATGG
The DNA here is from genome assembly GCA_030555515.1 of Acutogordius australiensis. Taxonomy (NCBI): domain Eukaryota; kingdom Metazoa; phylum Nematomorpha; class Gordioida; order Gordea; family Gordiidae; genus Acutogordius; species Acutogordius australiensis. Next base: position 15,574,396 of record CM060244.1, read on the forward strand.
GTATTTCATTTTACCCCGTATATGGGGCGAAATGGTTAATACTAGTGGATTTATATATTGTTCAATATTTTTTAACAGAATTATTTTTGGTTAAACAAATTATTTTTATAAAATATAATGAATTATCTAAATGAGCCATTAATTTTTTCTTTTGGATTAAAAATGTGTCAGCAGCAACGATTTTGCAAAAATATGTTCATTTCGCCCCGGTCTCCCCTACTTAAATAGTTTAATATCTATTTATCTAATTTGGATTACTGTGTAAATATCTCCAAATTTTAAAAAGCTTATGGCATATGAATTTCCTTCAAACCTTTTTCCCCATGAAGATGGCTTATCCGTGCTTTGCTTTTAAGTCCATCGGGCAACCACACAGACTTCGATTAGGCTCTCAGAAGCTTTGTTGGCCGTCAACTATAAAACTACTAACTAGAGTTTGAACCGTGACGCGATATTCCGGTTCACCCGACATATTTTTCAATAAAGGCCAGACTCGTAACTTGGATTTTAGTTTTAGGCCTGACCTGGCCCGACGATTATATATCAAACGGGCTGGAAATTGCATTCAGAATCATCAATAAAATAAAGAATACAGAAGTTATAGCCTTTAATGTATAATAATAAATTTATCATTTTTATTTCTTGCAAACATTAGTTAAAAAATGCTAAAGGCAAAATGAGATATAAAATATCGGCCCGGCCCGTTTTTAAGGTTAGCGGGCTTTCGGGTCCTGACTTTGATCTCTACAATAAGCTTGCTGCTTTTAAATGTAAACACAATAATGTTTAAATGCGCACAAGATCGTATTCGTATGACCTACTAATTTAAAAAATTAAAAATTTGTAAATTTAATTCTTGTTTTTTTTTCAGCAGCGTTTTGTTGTAAGTTTTTTAAAAAATATGATTCCGTTCAAAGTTAACAAAAAGTTACCAGGCGCGTTCACAGTTTTGTTTTTTGATAATAGTTTATCTTCAGGCAATTTTGCCTTTCATACATTATAGGTCAACAATTTTTTGAGAGTTATGAGTTAATTACAGAGATCAAACCTGTCATTTTAAGGAATATCAAATCCGTTTACCGTTTTTCCTAATCGAACCTAGTTAGTCAGTGATAAACATTTAATTAAAAATTTTAAAAAAATGCCAAAAAAAACAAAAAAAGATTCAAAAACAAAAATAATTTGAAATTTTGTCTTTGCATATTCACAATAGTTAAATTGTTAAATTTAAACTTCAAATAATATTATCATTAAAAACCGATAATATATCGTGTCATATGTAAGTTTGGAAGCGCAATATTTTGCATTACTAAATGTCGATTTAAGAGCTTGATATATTAATAAAAAAATTTTTTCCATTATTTGTGATTAAAAATATAATTACAAGGGATATTAATATGCAAAAAAAATTTTTATTTATCAATTTTATATTTAGATCTGTCAATTTGGTCAAAAAAGGCCATTTTTCGTTATAGACGGATCAAAGGAGCCAAAGACGGAAGAAACTAAGAAAAACGAAAAACCTATATGAGAGTAGGCCATCATGGAAATGCATTCTTCTATCTTTTCATATAATTCACGTTTCTGACATAAATATTTGTTGACCTGTGTTATGTATTATTACTTCTAATTTAACACTCCCAAAATTTGCTTTTTCTCACAAAAATAATTGCAAAACATAAAATACCACTTTTATCCCTACTAAATTAACTGTCGATATTTTAAAACGCATTTTATTTTAACCTGATCCCTTTCTTGTGAATATCTAAAGGAAACATAATATAACTGCGAGTATTTCTTCTACTCCATATATAGCCATACACTAGGTTTGTGCAATTAAGGGCACGTACAAAGTGAGTTTTTATTTTCGTAAAATTTTGAAAATTCTGAAAATTTCAAAAATTTATTTTTTTTCAAAATTTTTTGAAAAATATTTTATTTCAGAAAAAGCATTTTATGTGCATATACTAAATTTGGCAACTTTTTAAAAATTTGCGTTTTATTACAAAATTTTTTTTTTTCAAAATTTTAAAAATTTCACGAAAATAAAAACTCACTTTGCACGTGCCCTAACCAATAAAAAATATCAATACATAACACAATTAAATTAAATTTATTTAAATCCTATTTTTGAATTATAATTTATAAATTTGCAAAAAACAAACAATTTTTGTTTTGGGACCTATTTGTCGGTTATCTAATGTTTTTGTTTTTTATATGTCCAAAGTGTTTATGACTTAATATCCGTTTTTACCTCGTTTTTTATTTTTGCTATTTTTGAGAAAAATAAAAATCATTTGCTTTTAAACAGCCCCCTAGTATTATCACTTACAAGGCATCTCGATTAGGATGTAAATTTTTGTTAAAAATAACTAAAAAATTTCTGGTTTTGCATATTGGATTCTATTCACACCCGCTTAATTTTATCCATTTACTGATGCTGTTTTAATACATAATGATGTTTAGGTTCAAACGCCATCTTCCGTAATCATAAAATTTTCGACATTGTGTACATTTATTAAATATATATGCATGCCATACAATGAATTAAGTTGAAATTGTGACTTCAAAGACAACTGTCGGTATATTTAATCCTTTTTCGAAGCAGGCTTGACATTATACGTATCAGGAAAGGGTAGAACAAAATCACTTTCAAAACGTTCATCGGTATAAACCTATTTTTAAAATAATCAAAACATATAATTTTAATAATCATTCAACCCTCAGTATCAGTTTTTGGACAAATTCAAAAAATGATTTTTTCTTTTCGTGAGCCAGCAAAAACATTTTCAAAGTAAGGTCTTGTTGATTATAAAAAACGTTAGAAACTTAAATTTATGATATATATAACAAAGCTTTTAAATTCCAACTAAATACTAATGTGAAAATGCTGAACAAAGAATAAAGTCAAGTCATATTTGTAAAAAATTGTTATCCTTTATTAGTACCAAGGTTAAATTATTATCTGATCAATGGATCTCTGCAATTTTTAACATCTAGCTTTTTTTTAATAATATCAATAAAAAACAACAAATTTCAAAAAGGACTGTTTATTGAAAATACACAGGTCAACAAATATCAATGTCAGAAAAAAAGAATTTTATGAAAAGATAAAAGAATGCATCCCCATGATGGCCTATCTCATATATATATTTCGTTTTTCTAAATTTATTCCGCGTTTGGCTCCTTAGATCCGTCCATATCGAAAAAATGGCCTTTTTAACAGATTTTGCGACCTCGAAAATACCCTTAAAAAAATTTAATCCTTTTTCATATATAGGTCCCTTATAACTTATATTTATCAACTCAAAAAATGAGAAATAAAATTTTTTAGTATATTAAGCTTTTACATCAGCATTTAGATAATACAAAATATTTCGCGTCCAAATTTAAATACACACGATATATTATCGGTTATTAATAAAAATATTACTTGAAGTTTGAATTTAACAGGTCAATTTATTTTTTTTAGAATCTTTTTTGTTTTTTTGATATTAAAATTTTCAATGTTTATAGCTGACTTGTAAGTTTAATTAGAAGAAACGGTAAACGGATCTGAAAATCCTAAAGATGGCAGGTTTGATCTCTGTAGTTAACTTATAACTCTCAAAAATTTGTTGACCTGTGTTATAAGACTGTATATTACACAGGTTAACAAAAGTGGCACAACCGTGAATTTTATAAAAACATAAAATCCTCATGATGACCATATCTCATATATATATATATGTTTGGTTTTTCTAAGTTTCTTTGGCTTCGGCTCCTTACATCCGTCCATATCGAAAAAATGGCCTTTTTTGACCAAATCAACAGATCGAGATACCCTAAAAATAAAAAATTTAAAAATTTTTTTTATATAAAAATCCATTATAACTAATATTTATCATCTCAAATAATAAGAAACAAAATTTTTAATTTATCAAGCTCTTGCATCAGCATTTAGATAATACATATTTCGCGTCCAAACTTACTACACAGGTCAACAATTTTTTAAGAGTTATGAGTTAACTACAGAGATCAAACCTGCCGTCATAGGAAATATCAAATCCGTTTACCGTTTTTTCCTAATCAAACTTTGTTAGTCAGTAATAAACATTGAAAATTTTAGAAAAAAAGGTTAAAAAACAAAAAAAGATTCAAAAACAAAAATAAATTGAAAGTTTATTTTTGCATATTCGCAATAGTATGTTAAATTTAAACTTCAAATAATATTTTCATTGAAAACCGATAATATATCGAGTCGTATTTAAGTTTGGACGTGAAATGTTTTGTATTATCTAAATGCCAATGTAAGAGCTTGATATATTAATAAAAATTTTTCCCCATTATTTGTGATTTTAAATATAAGTTACAAGGGATTCTATTATGCAAAAAAGATTTTTAAATTTTTTCTTTTTAGGGTATATTAAATCTGTCAATTTGGAAAAAAGGCCATTTTTCGTTATAGACGAATCTAAGGAGCCAAAGACGGAAGAAACTAAGAAAAACGAAAAACATATATGAGATTAGGCCATCATGGGGATGCATTCTTTTATGTTTTCATAAAATTCACGTTACTGACATAAATATTTGTTGAACTGTGCTATACGACACAATTATCAATTTAATAAAAGTTTTATTTGAAGTTTGAATTTAACACATTAGCTGTTGTAAATATGCGAAAAAAAAAATTCCATTTATTTTTGTTTTTAATTTTTTGTTTTTTTAGCATTTTTTCTAAAATTTTCAATGTTTATAGCTGACTAACTAAAATTGATTATCTCCGTAGTTAGCTTATAACTCTCAACAACTTGTTGACCTGTCACTAGAAAAATGGCTTCAATACGCGAGCAAACTTTGACAAAACAAATAAATCCATTTTCATATATTATCACAGCCTTACGATAATTATTTTTGACAAAAAAAAACAAAAATTAATTTGAATTTTGATTTTAATGTTGGGCATTTCAAAAACAAGGCTGCTTTAAATATTTATTTAATAAAGAAGCAAATTTTTAATCTGGTCTCCGTCAGAAAGCAAAGAGTCAAGATGTTAAAAATATTTACTAAATAATTTGAACTTAAATAAATACAAAATATAAGTTTGTAAAATATTTACCCGGTATTTGCCCATGGTGACACCCCCAGAGTTGGTAGCTTTGATGTTGAACTTAAAACACACCTTTGTAGGGGTCCATGAAAATAAATAATTTTTGTCAGAAATCTTTTTATATATCAAGGGCAAGGCTATATTTTTTGAATATAAAAATTAAGTTTCCATGATAAAAAGTATGATTTCGCCAGAAATATGGAGTTTAATCACAATAAAATATGATGTCTTTATCTAGTAAATATAGTATTTTTATTTATTTTTTTTAATTATTTTAATTACTTTTTTCATATATTTCATACAATATATTTCCGGTTTATAATTTATTAAATATATTTAACATTGTTAATTATTATTATAACATATTAATGCTGGTTATCTTATGAATGAAATCTTTTTAATATCATTAATTAGCAGACATTATATTATTTGTTATATGGGCCTATAAACGTGTATTTTTTAAAAAAAAATTTTGTTTATTTTCAAAAAATGTAATTTTACAGCTAATATTTTAGAACGACAACTTTTTATTAATTTTTTTCAATATTTTAAAATAAAATTTAACGTGGTATTGAACGAGTATTGTTATTATTTTTATCCACTTACAAATTTAATCCGTTTTCAGTTTTATTATATCTTCAGTTACATCGCAAAGCTTTTATCACATATCATTGACTCAAATTAGTATAGAAAAATTAATAAAATTAAATAATAAAATTTAAGATTTAATGAAAAAATGGACTGCCTAATGAACTATCTTTTTTCATTACGTAAAATTAATTTTGTACTGTATTATTTAAAAATAATCTTAAAACGACTTTGGCCTCAAAATATAAAACAAATATTATATATGAATATTTGGGAATAATTTTTTTTTAGATACGAAGTAATCCAATTATTGATTACAAGTTTTTTGCATTTTTATATTTTTTTGTTTTTTATTTTTTTCCCAATTTATTTTTTTTTATTTCATAGTTATAGCCGGGTCTCATTACGTTTTTAAAAAATAATCTAAACAAACATATTAAATGCATTTAAATGAAATAGTTTTTGTTTATATTAAGCGTACGCGTTTAGAATTTTAAAGAAGCGTGAGACAAAAGTATAAGGGCGTTTCCAGACTTCATTTATTGTCACGAAAAATTTTAAATATCCAAAAATTTATTTTAAATTTTTTTTAACTTTTAGAAAATGTATTTCAAAATAAAGATTGCTTTTTGTTAAAATGCCTTTTATGTTAAAGAAATTTTTTCTAAAATATTTTGAAAAACTGAATGAAGTCCGAACGCGCCCATTAATTTTTCTGAAAACTTCAAAATTTTAAGATTTAAGTTTTTACATCGAAATTAATTATCATTCTTTTTGTCGAGATTTTATTACACCTACTGCTCAATGTATTTCCATAAATTTTATTGATTTTTTATAATCCATATAAGCATATTTAGTAATTATTTCAACGTTTTTAAAAAATTCTAACGCTTATAATTTGTTCATTATTGAACCATTTTTCTTTCGAAAAATTTATAATAAATTATCCAAAAAATAAATAGACCCTGAACCCGCCCTAAAGCGCTGAGAATTTTCATTCAACTTATGCTAGGCAAAAACAAAAAAACGGCAAAAATTTGGAAAGAGAACATAATATATAAATTAAATTAAGTTATACCTTGTACATAAAAATCGGTATAGGTTAATCTCAATAGGCGCGTTCAGTATGTTTTCAAATTTTAAAAATTTGAGTTTCGAAAATTATTAATCATTGCTTATTTATTATAATTTCTACAGGGGCAGTTGCTCTAATCACATTTTGATATTTATTAAAGATTTAAATCCATACATAGATTCTCCTTTTAACCTGACTCCTTTAAAAATTTTGCCACTTAAAAAATTTTAACATTGAATCAATTTTTTTTTTTTTTGAAAAATATTTAAAAAAATGTTCTGAATACGTCCATAAGAAAAAGATGTTAACAATAACCAGCAGTGGCGACTCGTCATTAGGTGCAAGGTGTTCACTGAACACCCTGGCAAAAATTTATATAGAAATGTTTTTAAAACTATTTAAAATTAGTTTTGGATGGTCTAGCGGGACGGCAGTGATTTGTAAACAAAATAAAAAATTGAAAGTCCCATCGTACCATTTTCTATTTACAAAATTGAATCATACATAAGCTGTTTTATGTTTAAATTAAGACGATCAACAGCTAGATTCAAAAAACTAACATCGAGTGTCTATCAGAAAATGTGCAATTCAAATATTGAACCGTGCTTAGTCAAATGCAATTTAAAAGCTTAATATTATTAAGCTATTAAGTCTATTTACGAGGTCAACAACTTAAATTTCAGGTAACATAGATTATTTTGTCGTAAGATGTTCAGCGTAAAAATTGAACACGTAATATTAATCTTCGAGCGTGTTCAATTCTAAAATTGATCATATATCGACTATATTTAAAAAAATAAACAAACCGGACAAGAAAGCTAATAATTTTTTATATTGCATTGCACGATGTTCAATCCAAGAACTGAACACGTAATGGTTCACTCCATCCAGCACAGGAGCGTGTTCAATCCACAATTTGAACACTATGTGTGAGTTATAGTTTAGCCTCTTAACATTGAGGATTGAGCCTATAATAACACGCAGAATACAGTATACAATATTAAAAAGATGGTGTTCAATTATTAAATTGAACACCAATTACATATTTAATAACACGAAGACATATAACAGCTAAAAGATGGTGTTCAATTCTAAACACATACATATTGTGTTCAATGCCTAGCATTGAACACTTTATTAACACGAAAAATACAATAGTAAAAAGATTGTGTTCAAATAAAATTAAGCGTCAATGTGTTCAATTTTAGCATTGAAGACTTAATAACATAGAAGGGTAAAAAGTTTTGCAATATTACTACTATAGTTTTATATATAATTCATATGCTTTTATAAATAAATAATGAACAATAAAATTTTGATTTTTGATTGAACACCCTGGCTAAAAATCCACGAGTCGCCACTGATAACCAGCTATATATATTATTGATCATCATTTGAATAATGAAACCACATACTCACTAAATTAAATTTCAAATTTTTAAAAAAAAAAGTTATAAATTCCATACCATTTTCACAAAAAGAGGAATCGATTACGAACAAAATCGTGGATACAATTGCTATAAATTTATACCAAAGGAATAAATCTACGGATACTTTTCATTCAGCAAATATATATAAAATATATGACCCAAACGAAATTCAAAGTAAATACCAATGAGGCAATTACTTAAAAATTTGCAGTTTCCTACCCCAAAAATGTTATCACTGTGCCAAACATAAGATAGAGTTTTGTTTACACCCACCTTAAGGTTGACATTATAAATTAGGCAAATTCCGTGGGCATGGTGTGGTCCACGCTCAGTGTAAATTAGTGCATACATTAGTCATTTTCATAGTGGCGAATATAACTGGCACGGCGGAAGTTTAGGTTCGATTCCGTGCATAAGGGCACGTGCAAAGTGTGTTTTTATTTTCGTAAAATTTTGAAAATTTATTTTTTTTCAAAAAATTTTTTATTTCAGAAAAAGCATTTTATGTGCATATATTAAATTTGGAAACTTTTTAATTGCGTTTTATTACAAAATATAATATTTTAAAATTTTGAAAATTTCACGAAAATAAAAAATCACTTTGCATGTGCCCTAACAAAAAAAAACTCAGCTGGATATGCGGTTTCCTACATATTTTTTCAAAATTTAAAATTTTCTGAAAAAAGCTGGTTAATCACTTGCATCAAATACCAGACCTTTTATTCATTTTATTATCCAACAAATCTAGCCATTTGAGAGGAAGAGACTTAATGTTAAACAGATGCCAAAGATTTTCAGATATAAGCATAATATTAAATAATATAAAATTTGAAAGTTTTATAAAGGTTTTGGAAAAATTTAAATTATTTTTTTAATTTTAACAGGCATAATACAACTTTTCTATTTTATTTTTTAGAAACATTGTTTGCCAAAAGAGCTACATTATTTTTTTAAACCACTAACAGTGGGTCGAATAATTATATGTAACACAGGTCAACAAATTTTTGAGCCTTAGGGATTTTCCCTTTTACCAGTTAGTCAGCTTTAAACATTAAAAATTAAAAAAAAAAGGTCCAAAAAAACAAAAAAGATTCAAAAACATAAAAAAAATTATTTTTTTTTGCATTCACTGCTAAATTGTTAAATTCAAATATTTTTTTGAAACCCGATAATATGTCGTGTCGTATTTGAATTTGGACGCGAAATATTTTTTATTATCTAAATGCTGATGTAAGAGCTTGATATATGAATAAAACTTATTTCTCATTATTTTTATCATCATTTGTAATGATAAATATAAGTTACAAGGGATTTTTATATGAAAAAAGATTCTTATATTTTTTCTTTCTAGGGTATGTTAAGATCTGTCAATTTGGTCAAAAAAGGCCATTTCGTGACGTACGGATGAGCCGAACGCGGAAGAAACTAAGAAAAACGGAAAATATATAGGGGATAAGGCCATCTTGGGGATGCATGCTTTTATGTTTTCATAAACTTATTTTTTGTAACATTGATATTTATAGACCAGTGTGATTAATAAGGTGGTTTGGTCGCTTCTTATCAATGTTTTGGTCATATCAATCAAAAATTTTTTAACGTGTTTGATCCGCCGAGAACTTTTATATACAGAATTCATGAATTTTAAACTCATTTTTTGAAAAATGAAAATAGACAAGGCCGTTATTAAGTATGAATTTAAATTTGATCATAACAATAAATGTCAACATAAATTATATTCTATGATGTATATAATTAGATAGGCAAAAATGATAAACAAGTATCTAAACATACAAAAAAGATTTGTTCTTTTGCCCTAATATAATCGGAATTGGTGAACATTTCATATAAATAAATACATAAAAAAATCATTAAAAACTTAAAATTAAAATCGCTGATTAAGGTAAAATTCGTTTTTTTTTTGCATTTGTAATGCCGTTAGGTCGACTAGTAAGTATCAGATTTTGAGTAGATGTTTGTGTATAAGACATAAATACAAAAGCAGTTATATAAGATTATGTAGCCTGATAAGTCAACACTAGCATCAATAATTTTTCACAAATTTACATGGATTAAAGCTCCTTGAGCGAAAGTAAGATAACATAAATTAGTATATTTCCTAATTAAAAAATTAAAATAATTTTTGAAAAATAAAAATGAATTATGCATAATTCGAAATGTTGGCGGACTTATATATGTTGTGTCGTATTGAACAATTTCTGTCAAACGAATTTCAAGCATTATCTATATTTCGCATGTCATCTTTTCATATCTATACATAAATAAAAAATATTGATTAAAGCAATTAAATGATAGCTTGCAAACCTAAACAGCAGTAAGTTATAATTTTTATAATTTTTTTTTAAATTACCTTTATAGGGCACCTTAGGCAGCGTTCGTGCAGATTTGGTAGACATAGCTAATGAAAATATAAAACTTAAATTAAAATAAAATTATTTTTTTTAACTATTTGTTGAAAATGTAAAGTGAATAAAATTATAAAAATTTAATATTTACAGGAAGGTTCTGCCAGATTTGAACGCGGAGGCGAACCGAGGTATTTATGCGTAAGAGGTATATTTTCTAAAAAAAAAATTTACGAATATCAAGTTAAAAAATTTATTATTACGCGTCAACACTCTAAAACATAGAAAATAAAATACTAAAAATTTATAAGTGCGCAATCACTCCTGGTTATTTAAAATGTACTAAATATGGGCGCATTCAAGTCATAATGATATTTTTATATTTTTTTTGATAAATAAAACCTTTTTGTTTTTCGAGAAAAGTACTTTTGATGCTAAAAAAAATTTAAAGCATCAAACATAAACTAATGAGTTATAATCTCTTTCGGTATTTTCATCTAAAACACATACCTATGGGGTGATTAACGCTTTCGTCGAAAGAAGACTGTGTAGTATTAGCATTATTAATATGTTTGGTAATGTTATTCAAAGACGTAGCAATATTTTCAGGACTAGCGATATTATCAATAAAATTGTTTAGATGTATGTATGAGTTTTTTGTGCCAGCAGCTTGATTGATCACGCATTCATTTTCTTGGGGGTTCCTAAAACCGTAGTGACTATTTAATTCCCTAAAGGAATAATTAATTGTTTTTGCATTGCTGGTATTGTCTTTGAGATTATTAAGTTTTATACTAGGATCTTGTAATGAAAGGCGAATGCTAGCATCTTGGGAAGTAGGATGGGCCATATTGTTATGGGAGGTAAGGGAGAATCGGTCACGTGATGCTAGAGTTTTCCTCGTGGTAGCATGTGTATGCAAGTAGTAGTGAGGTAGGGGTAAAAAGGAAACCTGAGCTGCGTACAGGATTTTACTCATAATTTTGGACTTTATTTTGCGACATCGGGCACGGCCTTTAAGTAGGCACTAAAACGAACAAATAATATTGTGGATATCACAAAAACAAGAAATTGCGAAACATATAAATACAATAAATAAGGCCATACTTAATTAAAGTCAATGAAAAGTAAATTCTTAAACAATATTTATATAATACTTAAAAAACATGGTGCGTCAATTAACTACAAGGTGCCAAAAGCTGCAAATATAGCATACTCTTAGACAATAACTTATTAATGTATTATTATTTACTATATGTAAAAGTACCTAGCTGCGGGTAATACACATTTTATAGCTGCGGGTAATACACATTTTAAATTAAAAAACAAAATTAAAAAAAATTTTACGGCTAATAAAAAAAATGAGAATTCAAGGTCAAAAAATATCAATGTCAGAAGCGTGAATATTATGAAAACATAAAGAATGCATCCCCATGATGGCCTAATCTCATATATATTTTTCGTTTTTCTTAGTTTCTTCCGTCTTTGGTTCCTTAGATACGTCTATAACGAAAAATGACCTTTTTTGACCTAATTCACGGATCTAAATATACCTTAAATAGCAAAATTTTAAAAATTTTAATTGATAAAAATCCCTTGTAACTTATATTTTAATCACAAATAATAAAAAATAAATTTAATTAATGTATCAAGCTCTTGCATCGGCATTTAGATAATACAAAATAATTCGCGTCCAATCTTAAATACGACACGATATATTATCGGTTTATAATGAAAATATTATTTGAACAGTTTAACTATTGTTGCAAAAATAAAATTTCAATTTATTTTGTTTTTGAATCTTTTTTGGTTTTTTGACCTTTTCTCCTAAATTTTTCATTATTTATAACTGACTAACAAAGTTTGATTAGGAAAAACGGTAAACGGATTTGATATTCCCTATGGGGGCAGGTTTGATCTCTGTAGTTAACTGATAACTCTCAAAAAATTGTTGACCTGTGATTTATGTGATTTGGACGTTTAAAGATATGCCCCACAAATAATTTTTGAACAAAAAAATTTTTTCAATAGAAATTTTAATTTCTTAATTTTTTTACAGCCATCTTAATGCTGATTTTCTTTCTTCAAAATTTTTTATCACTAGTCGCAGCCATCCAAAGGGTTTTAGTCAAAATAAGTAATTTTTTTAAAATATGATGTGTTGGCGCTTTTAAACGGTTGTAACATATATTTAAGCAACATATCATGTTTGGACATTGCCAATTAAAGGTCAATTTAATGTTTTTTCAATCACAACTTACCATATCATACTGTTCAAATAATAAAAAAAAAGATTTTGAAAGTTAACTTAAAACTATATGTAATAGTATATTTCATGTTTACATTTCTGGCTGCTTGACACCGGATTGTATCTTCGAATATAAGTTTCGCTTTGAAGCCCTTGATTCGGCGATCGAGTAATCGGGCCAGGTCACCAGTTATACTGGATAAACTAGGTGATCCCACTGTGGGTGATGAAAGGGGTTTGTCGTAGAGTGTGTGGGACAGGCTATTTTGTGTACGAACGTAAAGGCATTTAGGTTCATTGTAAACGTTTGCTATTTCAATATCCTTAAATACATTGTAACACAAATCAATATTCTGTTATAGAAAATGAACCAATTAGATTCAAACAATTTTATGTCGTATTTTTAAGAAACAAAAAATTATTAGATTTAAACAAATCTGCAAGTTTTGGCCGAAATAAAAACAAAAAAAACTTACTAAATTGTGTTAAATAAAAACCTTTAATGGCCCAATGTACATGATAATGCCATGAGCCATCTTTTTTTGGTGGGGAACAACGAGGGCGAAATAGAAATCGGAAACGACTAGAAACCAGTAGGGAAGATTTCGACTATAATAATCGATATAACACAGGTCAACAATTGAGAGTTATGAGCTAATTACGAAGATCAAACTTGCCATCTTAGGGATTTTCAAATCCCTTTACCGTTTTTTCTAATCAAACTTAGTTAGTCAGCTATAAACATTGAAAATTTTAGAAAAAAATGCCAAAAAAACATAGAAGATTCAAAAACAAAAATAAATTGAAATTTTTTTTGCATATTTACAACAGCTAAACTGTTAAATTCAAATTTCAAATAAAACTTTTATTAAAAACCGATAATATATCGTGTCGTATTTAAGTTTGGACGCGAAATATTTTATATTATCTAAATGCTGATGTAAGAGCTCAATATACTAAAAATTTTATTTCTCATTATTTGATATGATAAATATAAGTTACAAAGGATTTTTATATGAAAAAGAGATTCTTAAATTTTATCTTTTTAGGATATTCACTGTCAATTTGGTCAAAAAAGGCCATTTTTTTGATATGGACGGATGTAAGGAGCCAAGGCCGAAAGAAACTAAGAAAAACGAAATATATATATGAGATAAGGCCATCATGGGGATAAATTCTTTTATATTTTCATAAAATTCACGGTTGTGTCATTGATATTTGTTGTCCTGTGTAATAAATGTAAAGTCTTAATAGAATATAATTAAAAAAGAGATATAAAATATCTTATTTTTACTTTAAGCATTTATCCAGCGAACACGAAATGATGTCTTTGTCACCTTAAATTAATAAATTGTAATAATACGCATATTTTTTTATTACTTTAGTCCGAAAATTAGTCATCATACAAATTATGCCTCTCGTGGACCATAAAACAGCTAAAAAGATAATTTATATACAAAAGCATATTAAAGCGTAAAAACTATTTATCATGATATCCGTACTGTAATAAATATTACTTAAATCTAAAACGGTACTGACATCGGGTAAATTACAGGTTAGGCTGTAATCCCTAAGGTATTTGGCGAAACTCCATTTCTCATCCAAAAGTTTGCAGCACGTAGGGTGAAATTGCTGAGAAAGGGTGCAGAAAAAGTTCTGGGCCATAAATATGGTTGCGATTTTCTATGAAATATATATTTTGTTAGGCCAATTAAAAACAAATATTCAGCTAGTAGATACAGATAACAAGCTCCAATGAAAATTTAATAACTTTAATAACAATGAATTAATATAAACTTTAATAATAAAATATATTAAAGAAATTAATTATTAAATTAAACTTAATTAAGGTAGGTAAATATAAATTTCAATAATTATAAAAAATATTATATTGAAGAGTAACTTGATTAAGGTGCGTGTAATCTGTACCCAATGTAGGTCCAATCGCATCTGGCATATCATTCATACTACTACTATTATTATTGTTATAATTATTAATATTAGACTGGTTCGCTAAGGATTGCAATATGGGAGGTGGGTATATTTGATAAATATGGTATTGCAAGTAATGGATAATTAGCCTCTCACAGGTTGCCGGATCCGTGCTATTACTATTTTTACTATTATTCGACTTATTTACGTTTGTGATTTGAGGTAATTTGACATATTTTGCAGATTCTCTGAATACATCACTGGCCAAGAGTAAAATATTGGCGGAGTGAAGGCCATAAAAATCGATAGAACTAAGGCCCTGAGAATTAACACGATATGGTAAGGTAGTTTCATCATTTAGAGCTGTAAGCCCGGTTATAAAAAGCGGATTTTGGATTAGGGTTTTACAATCAAAGAGCGACTGGTAGGGATTGTTATGGGAGATGATATTTGATCCATGCGAATTGGACGTTTCGGGAGAAGTTAGAATTTTGAGATGAGTCGAGGGAGAATTTAAAGGGGACTCGTGTGATTGTGTCATGTAAGGAAAAAGAGAAGCGGGGGCAAAAGTGGCAAGTTCGTTTTCAAAGGTATCAATAAAGATTTCTTCGTCGGTCTACAAATAATTGTCATAAATTAAAAATATAATATCGCTTATATTTTTATAAGAATTTTAGTATTCAAGAAAAAACATACTCGAAATTGGGTCAGCATTTGCTCAATTAACCTTTCGTAAAGGGGTAAGAGTTGGGCAAAACATTTATGCAATATTTGTAATTCTTGATTAGCAGTAATTTTGGCATTTTTGGTGGAATCATATTTTACATGATTCTCACTATTGTTTTCAGACAGGGTAGATGACTGAGTTTTTAAGAGTGAAAGTTGTTCATTAACTTCGCGGGTTATAACCAGTCGGCTAAGGATAGTTGATAGAAGGCTAAGGGCAAGATTTACGCATAGCAACCGAACACCAAATAAATTTTCTAATTAAAATATATATAAATAAAAATTTAAAAATCTGGCACAAGATTAGAATGTTGCAGTTTCTTCTATGGGTGTTAAAACTGAAAATAATAATATGGCAGAATGAACAGACAATTGAGATCATAACATTATATAAAATATACGAGGTCGATTGAAAATGTCAGAGAGCAAGTAAAGGAGGCAAGTGATAATAAGTTCAACGTTGTAAGATATCCCGAAGGTTTGGTTGTCCTTTAACTATATATATAAAAATTCAGTTAATAAAATATATGATTTGATATGTTATTTATCATCAATAAAAATAAAAGGCTTATTAATTTGAAACATCGGCAACAATAACAGCTATTGTCGCCCATTTAATTTCAAGAAAAAGGTTTCTTGCCGCACCAGATATCAAAAAATCGTAAAAAGAATCTTCTTTTTAATTATCATTCCACGCTTAATTAAAGTTTTAATACTTGGCAGCTAGCATAAACGCTTTTCTTATCATAATTTTATGTATGTTTAATATTTCTAGTAAGTAAATCATTTGTTCATAAATTTCCTTAAATGCATAAAAAAACATTATCTATTTTTGTATAACTTCTCCCGCACAGTACAAAAAATGTTAGGCATTTAATATGGCACCAATTTTGTTATACTAAATTTTTTTGCCATTCCAATTAGGTTTAACATAAAGTTGAATTGAGATTTAAAATAATTCAGTGCTTATGGTTTTTGAAAATGGACATAACGAAAGATATTTCAAGTATTAAACCAAATTTTATTAGGACTTAAAGGACCAAATTTATTTGTCAGATAATTGATTGAATTAATGTCTGGTTTAAATATTCAAAAGACTTTATTTACCCTCAAGTCCAGAGGTACATCGGTATTGGTGGTTGAGGTTGGAGATGTAACACATTGAAAAACATCTAAAATAATGTGTTACAAACATCAAATAAAGAAGACAAAAAAATTGCGTTATAATTATTAGTGAATAAATAAAAAACATGCACATGATAATTAAGCGCAAAACGCAATTAATTAACCGATACACAATCTTTCTTACCTGTGTCTGAAAAAATGGTAGTTAGGAATAACAAGACAAGTAATATTTTTCCATCCCCGCATGCCCATGAAGTTGCTATATTTTCGTCATGCGACAATTTTGATTCCAGACGTAAATTGTTCATGATATTTTCGAATAACGGACTAATATAATAACATATATGTATAGGCATTAAAAATAGGTTAGAATAAATTCAATATAAAATATAGTGTTTCATACACTGTGTCAGAATTAAAAATTGACTTTGATTAACAAATGAATAACACAAATAATTTCAAATAATTTTTCTAACTTTGCATTATGTGATGATTTTCGATCCAAGTGTGCTGCAAAAAAAATTACATGTTTTTAATACATAAAAAAACATAATACAGGATTGATTTCTATTAATTGCTCTAAGCACACGAATTAATTGCTGTGTGCACAATATAATTGTTTGTGCATTAAACAATCATCCCAACGCAACTATAAATTAACTGCCTGTGTAACAATAATGCACACAGAGCAATTATCTCGTGCGTATAAAGCAATCTAGTGATCAACCCTGTAAAATAGTATAATGTAGAATTTGATATATATTTAAAATAAAAGTTCTGTATTGATAAATTAAAATTAAAAAATGATTTTGAAAAATACGTTTTGAGATGGTGTAAATTGATTGTTGGCCACCTTCAGTTAGATAACTTTTTGAGAAGCTGTCGTTTGGCCTTATTTGGTTGTACAGTGTTGAATCACTTGTTAGATTTTGATTTATATTAACGTGATTAGACGTAGTATTTAAGGCGGAAGATGATAAAACTGAATTTTCGATGAGTTTATCATTATTTGTTGAATTGGAACTATTGTTAACGTAATTTTTGTTATTTATATCAAAGAAGCTAAGATCGATAGAGGAGTTTCGGGCCTGATAAAATCTGGGAGGTGGCGTACTTAGGTGGTTTGATGGCGTTGAGTCTGTGGAAGCTCGCACGTCGCAACAATACATGATAATTTGGTAGGGATTCGTGTTTATGAATAGTATATCGAGAAGTTCTTGAAGAATAGGGTTAAGGGGTCCACTTTAAATAGTTATCAATAATTGTTTTAGAGATGTAAATTTTAATGTAAATAAGGATAACTCATTCATATCGATAAAATTGTTCAATGGTCAGACCATGCATGTTGTGATCAATTTACCTTTGTAAGACTGATATTGATCATTCTTTAATATACCAAATTTTTGTTTCAAAAAAATCAATTTTAAATTGAGACATGCTAGCTAAGAACGATTAGTTAAAAATTACGGAGATTAATACGCCCCTAAAAACAGTTATCCTCAATGTTTTGTAATTTTAGCCTTAAGTGTGAAATCTATCAAAATATGAAAAAGACTATTTAACAAAGTCGTGGATATAGCAAAACCTTTTTCGGTTAAAATCAATATCTCCCGTAATATCACCATGGTCAGATGATGTTTTAGGTGCATGCTCTTTGCGTTCACCAAACACCTCGAAGCAAAGGTTGGTAAGGAAAAGGGCAGTCTCAAAGCTCAGTGCTGTATTACTCGTATCTTCGCGGGCCTTTTGAGATTGCTAATTTACACAAATATATATGTTTCATATTTAAACAAACAAATGCCAATTAAAAGATAGTCATAACTACACATTAATATTTATTGTAAACGAAAATTAGAAACAATCTATCAAAAACCTAAATATTTATTGTTCTTCTAAAAACCATTAAATACATTTTCATCCGGAGATGGGTGACGGATAGAACCAAGTGGATGCCTTTTGAAATCCTTTGAAGTCGTTTGAAAATTAGAGGAGGCCGTTGTTTGTACCATAGATAGGGGCTTAAGGTAACACGGTACAAATACGTTATTGACCAAAATTTCACTTAAAAGCGAGTTTAAATGAGAAGCTTGGTTAGGGCCACGGGCCGAACATCGAAAAATATCTTGGATGTAATGAAGTTTATCCAAATGGTCAGTAGTTAAATCTTCGAGGCGTTTGAGCAGAGGTACGCATCTGAAATTAGATAATATTCTTTATCATATAACAAAAAATGTGTAAATTTTACTTAAAAATACTTATTAAAGCTTAGTAAGCCTACATTTCAAGTAAATGGTAGAAAAAAACAATTTTATCTATAAACCAAAAAAAACAAATATATAATTTAATTTTTGCAATAAAAGTGTAATCCATTTTAATTTTGTGCCTTGTATTACATTTTTGGGCAATATTATATATTATAAAAAATTTATATTAATTATAACTTAATTTTAATAGCCCCATTCAATTCAGCCAGTCGCTTGAGGTAAACCAGTTCAGAATTTTCTAGAGCAAGGTTCTTTGTCAAAGGAGGAGTCTTAGGCGGGTGAGAAGGGCTTACTTGATGCGAATTTGTTTGCGAAGTTATTAATTTTGTGCTTTTGGCGCTGTCATTTTTTTCAGCTAATTTTGAGGGTGAGTTTGTTTTGGTTTGAGAAAGGGCTCCCTCGTTATCATCGAGGACGTGATTAAGTACTATATTGAGCAGAGATTCGTTCAAGCCCTTTAGCGTTCGGCTTATGGCAATTATGTTGGATTCGAGACACGATGACAGATCGTAGAAATATGAGGTACTGTACTTTGAAATTTGTTGTTCGGAACTTTTATCGTTGACTTTATAAGAATTATAGTTTATAAATTAATTATTGCAATTAAATTATTTTTTTAAATTATATTTGATAGGAGAGACCCGTAACTATGGGCACGTTTAAAATCCTATTCTAAAAAACAATTTTTATAATTCTAATCGAATTTAATAAATATTAATTAAATAAAAATTAACATATTATTTCTCTGAACTCAAATGAAGAATTTATTAATAATAATTTTGTTGTAAAGCTTAACGACATTTGTCAAAAATATAAAACGACTTATAAGGTATTATTCAGTTTTAATTGAATAGCATAACGAAAGTTAATTTTGCCAAAAAAACAAAAGTTTTATTTAGAATGTGACCTATCCTGAAATAAATCAAACATTAATAATAATAGCCTTAATTTAAACATTATAAACTTTCATAAACATTTAAGGAGGATAATGTAATAAACCAGAAAAAATATTGAGTGTTATTGTTTGCACAGCGATCCGGACCATAGGTTCAGAACTTTTGCAAAATTTGATTGCAGCAGAATACAAAGGGAATTCATTTGAGTGCTAACAATAAAACAAACAGATATATATTGGCAAAAATTGCATAAAATTAATGTAAAATCTTATATTGAATCTTTGGAAAATTGTCAATATTGAGCTATTTTTAACCTATAACCAAAATAAGTTTTAGAGTGTGTGGCATAGGGTGTAAATTAATAAAAAGTATTTATTTTAAGGCATTAAGCTATACTTAAAGAAGTTATTATATATTCATGATAAAAACCTTTAAATAAATGATTAAATTCAAACAAACTTTACTATTGAAAAAACCACAATAAATATATTTTAACAATTAGGTAATTTCCAAACACTGTTACAAGCTACACAAATTAAAAAGGGCTTAATACTACCAAAAGAAAATCTATAATCCTAAAATAAAGCCATTTGAATAAAAGTATAAGAGAATTAAAACAAATTTGTTAATGGCCTAAGCAATAGGTAATTACCATAATTTGGTAATGCTCCATGACAAATAATTTGTCATGCCTGTACTAATTTGAAGCATTTAACAAAAATTTGTTAGATTGATAAATTAATATGGCTTATCCAATTGTTATAATTTTTGGTTATACACATTAACTCATCAATAACAAGCAAAATACCAAATAATCAGAGATTTTTATTTAATTTGCTTAAATTTTTGTTTGATTAAGATTAAAACGCTTATGAAATATTCTAATTTTATAATAAAAAAAAATTAAAAAAGTATATAAAAGTTGTAACAATGCATCTTCTGAATGGCTAATAATTAAATAAGGGAGCATGTGCAAATAGATTTAACTGCAATCATATTTTCTATAAACAAAAATTTATAAGATACTTCATTTATAAAAAAATGGATGGTATGTTGGTTAAGTTTCATTGATAATGTCTTTAGAAAAGTTATATAATATGCCACAACCTAAAAAATTTAATTTTGAGACAGATAAATATTGATGTTTTAAAAAATCATGTACTTCCTCTTGAGTAAAATCAAATTCATGCAATATTAGTGTATTTATATGATTATTTGATAGTAGATAATATAAGGACGTGTCAGATCTAATGTATTTTAACAAAAAAATTATACTTAATATTTTCAAAAAGAATATTTAATGTTTGAAGTATTTGAACACTTAAATTCTTTCCAGCTGTGTTATCTTGCTTTGCAAAAGATATAAAAAACAAAAGCATATTTTTTTCCAAGAAGAAACTAAAGTTTATTTAAATTAAGTGTACTCAAATAAAGCTGGGTCATTCTTGTCACCCCAAATTAAGAGCTCGGATATTGACCTTAATGTTTCTATCAACAAATCCTTATTTTCATCACATACTGTTTGGTTATTCAGCAATACATTATATAAGTATCTTTATTTATAAGGTTAAAATCAAATATACTTTAAATGATCGAGACTATACTCGATTTTATTTTTAAGAGGACTTGATTTTTTGTATCTGCTAAACATTATTTAATCATTCATTCCTATTTTTCATATGTTAATCATATGTAAATTTTGGCACTAATTCTTATAAATTTCTCTAAAATCAAAGGCATACAAAATAATTTTATAATAAATATAGATGCTAATCGGCACTCTCTTATAAAAATGGTTGCTATTTTGTATTAATTTTATTTTTTTTAACCTTTTGTTAGATTAAGTTAATAACTTCTACAAGACAGAGGCTAATATCAATTTTAAAATTTTACAAAAATATATTATAAAATATTTAGCAACTAAAATTAAAAATAAAATAATTATTTTTTATTTATATACTCTTAATATTAAATTTGAATAAAAAATTTATTTACAAAATTTTACTATCAATTATTTTAAATTAGCCACTTTAATGCTATTCATCTGCATTCAAATTTTTTCAACTATTTTAGCCAAACCCTATATATTAACATTTTGGTACTCGGAACTCTCTCATAAAAATGACGTCATTTGTACAATATCTGTGCTGTACAATATCTGTGCTTTTTCTTGGTTCAAGAACAATCACCCTCTAAAATTATTTTAATATCATATACCATCATCATTTATATGAAATATGTAAATTAATTGATTTGGTTAAGGTTATAATTGCTGTATTTTGAAGATATTTCATGCGCCATTTTGCTTTTTATAGCAGAGTTACTCCAATCAACATTTTAAGTTATTTACTAATAATTTAATATCATATTTTATATAAAAAATGATTTATTTATGCAAGCACCATTCCTAATCGACCGTCTTAATTATTTTTTAAATAATTTTAAAAGGATGCTGGACGCAAATCAAAATATTTGATCATTGCTTAAGTTAAAATTTAATTAGAACGCGTTTAAAACTTCTTCTTTAAAACTCGTCATTAACCGCATTTTTAAAAAAGTCGCCAATCTTTATTATTAGCACCGATAATACTTCTTCTAATAATATAAATTTTATTTGTATTTTTATTTAAGTTTATAGAATTTTTAAAATATCAGAGTTCATTAGAAAAAATGAATAATTTCTGAGAACTATGTTCCACAAATTTTTTGCTTCATCTGAGGGCACTTGCAAAGTTAGTTTATTTTTTCGTAAAATTTTGAAAATTCTGAAAATTTTAATGATTTATTTTTTTTTTAAATTTTTTTAAAAATTTTTTATTTCAGAAAAAGCATTTTATGTGCGGATATCAAATTTGGCAACTTTTTAAATGCGTTTTATTACAAAATAAATTTTTTCGAAATTTTGAAAATTTTACGAAAATAAAAACTCACTTTGGACGTGCCCTGATTAACATAAAGAATAAAAATTATATTAGGAAATAATTTAGGCGCTATACTTTATATGTCGTTATTGCAACACTACTATCCCTGATGTTTATAATTTATTAATTATATCTAACATTGTTAATTATTAATATTATATATTAATGCTCTATATCTTTTAAATAAAATCTTTTTAATTTAAAATATAAATGATGGCACAAAAATTTTATTATGTTCATTTTTAATGGCATGATTTTACGTTGTGGAATTGATTAACATTATAATTCGTTAATTTTTATTAACATTTTTGCCTTTTTTCAGATAATCCTTGATTCGCAATTTTTTTCATGGCTGCGGCTAATGAAAAAAAAAGTTTGAATAAAAAAAATTGAGCTCATTTAATTAACATTAAGGTGACTAGTGTTACACATATTTAAGAAATTAAAAAAATTTAAATTACATTAATTAGGCATATCCTAAAACTACCAAAAAACATTAATTCTTATTTTTTGATAAAATTTTATTTACTTTAAAATTAATTTTATACAATATATTAGCCGCAGCTAATGCATTCCACTAGTAATTAAAAAAACTACGTTTGTTTAAAAGTTGGAACCAATCTTTTTTTGCTGTTTGTATAATTATTTTGGTTTATAGGCAAATTTATATCATATAAAACACTAACCTAAACTCTTACACAAATTAACACAAACCTACTTTGACCTCAAAATACTTAAAATCTTATAACCTAATTCTCTTGTTAGCTTGTATATATTATATTTTAGGCAATTTCATATAACTGCGCGTTCAGACTTCATTTAGTTTTTCTTTGATATTTTAAAAATAGCTTTCACATAAAACTTAGCTAAATTAAGTTTGGCCATAAACAAACTCAAATAATTAACTAATTATATGGATTTATATTACTAAAAGGCATGTTTTTTGCATATTTGCTATTGAAAGTTTTAAATTCTGAAATATAATAAGACGTGTTTTCAATTGTATGAATGTCCTGAAACCTCGGATTTTAAATCAAAAGCATTATCAGTCGTATAAGCATTTTTTATTGTTGGATTTTGAAGCTACATGCGATGTTAAATCTATTAAAAAACAGGAAATTATTGAGTTTCCTGTTTTACATGTCACCACAAAAAGTCACAATCTTAACGTGTTATCTCTTGTTGGAAAATTTCATAGGTAATTTTATTTTTATTTGTAAATAAGCTTTAAATGCTTATTTTATTAGGCCAGCATAAAATGTATATTTTCTTAAAATTTGATTTTTTTAATTTTAAAATTTAATTTTTATTTCCAAATTATATTTGGTAACTAAATTTGGCAACTTTTGTAAAATTGTATTCATTTATTTAATAAAATCTTAGAAATTGAATATTAAAAATAAATTTTTTTAAATGTGGCTTTTATTTCAAACATTGGGTTTTTAATTTTCAAAAACGTTAAATGCACTAAATTTCATATAGTTATTTTGCCCTGATAAATGTAACTAAACATGTCAATGTTTTAATTCCCCCCCCCCTTCCCCCAAGGGCTGTACCAGGTTGCTCAAGCGCCCTTAGGCAAAAAAAATAAGGCGCCCCTTATTTATTATATAGAAAGAACAAGAGGTAACAATAAAAATAATTTTTAATATTAATTTATTGAAATATGATGCATGGTAAAAATCTTATATAATTAGAATATATATGATAAAATAGAATTCTAAACAATGCATAATAGTAAAATAAAAATAATGTAGCACCCTCAGCAAATGTCTGACCCATGAGATAGGCTGGTACGGCCCTGCCCCCCCCCCCCCCTACTTACATATAATTCCAGCTAGCTAATAGTTGAAGTATAAAATTGTCAAAAACAAAAATAATCAGATGATTTGGTCACTTATTTAGTAATTTTGTATTTATTAAGCTCACTTTAAAATTATTGTATAGTGATTTAATTAATTCTCATTTTTTATTTTAAGAAAAATTAACATATTTGGATTTGATTATTATAGATATAATTTAGCAAACCATTAAATAGTGTAAAGAGAGGTCTCAAGATGCATATTAATAATATATAGTTGATGTTGTTTAGTTGAATTAGATTCTTACACAATTAAAGTATGACAAATATATATTATATATTTTAATAAATGTAGATATGTTAAACCAGTAATTAATCCTATTTTGACCCCCTTTTGCACCAAACTTACTGGCATAGTACAGGAAATGGTGGAACAAGGGGATGGAATGTCACCTGTAACTGATTTGAAAACCACTTTAGAAGATTTTCACCATTGGCTCATTGAACAAAGGCTAATTAATCCTGTTCAAGTTTAAATTAAATAATTTTTATAAAATTAATGTAAAGGTTTAATAATGGTGTTAAATAATTTTTATTAGATTTTAAACTCTAAAGATTTATTAACATTCAAAGTTGTTTGTGTAATCTATTGACAACTTTATATTGTTATTTGAACATTTTTATACTAAATATCTAAACATTACTTCAAACATTTAATTTTTAGCTTATTAGCACAAATTTATTGGAATTTATAAATCAAAAAAATTGTTAAAAAATATGACATCAAGTAATTATTACTATTAAAAAATTAGATTTGCTTATTTGTTAGGCATTAATTGTTTTTGCTTTTTTTATTGTGTTTAAGCTGAATTGGTGGGTAAAAGTTAATTGGTTTACATGTTTTGTATAGCTGATTGCCTTTTTAGAAGCTTAATTTATCACGTATGGCCATAATAACTTTGCTGCGTGTTTTCAAACCAACCAAGCTGTTTTTGCAGTAGAATTTTTGTTTCTTATTTTTTTTCTTTATAATTTTCTAAATTTTAACTTTGTTTATATTCTTTTATAATTTATAAATATAATACATTAAATAAGAAAAACATTTATTTCGAAATATCGATTATAAACAGAGTAACATGAACGAGACGCTAGTCGCCTCGACATCATTGCAAGATCAACCCAATGATTCGTCTTTAGAACCTAACTTATCTGGAAGCCATCCTAATGCATCCTCAGCCTATAAAGACAACGCAACAATTCCATCAAATCCTTTATCACCTTCACACGCATTCATTTTCGTTACCTGCGGGGATTGGGACTTACAAACTGCCCTACCCAACAATGTGAGCTACAGCCCCGAGACTCAAACCCTTTTAAACCGACCCGAATACGATTACTACAACCGTTGGATCAATCTCAAAACTTCGTTTTGCGACATGACCAACACGTGGCCCAAAGCCGGTCTCGTTCAAATGGTCCACCATTTCGGGCTTGTTTTTCACGGTACTCATCATTGCGGTATCGACGATTGTCAAAACATGTTCAACATTATGCGACATATGGCACGGCAAGGCTATGTGTTTAGGGAAACTAATAATCGATTACGGCGACCAGTGAAATGAGAAGAATTAAATTGTAATGTTAGCTTTAAATTTGGTGTCATGAATATTTAATCCTGTATTTGTAATTTAAATAAATTTGCGCTTCGCTGTCCTGTTAAATTGTAATAAAATTTTATGAATATAAATAAATTAAAGTTTTTCAATAGCCTATAGGTTGAATTGAATCATAATCTGCATTCATTTCGGTCTTACATATTCTGCCATGGCGCAAAGATGATCAATAATGCGAATAGTATAAATTTAAAGTTTTAAATTTTAAATAAGATCAAGGATAGTTAACGATGAAAAAATAATTAGTTAATCTTTAACTAAATTTTTTGGTTATCAATAAAAATTTTGATTTAATTATAAAATAGCAATCTTATTAGGGTGAGTAACTTGCTTTTTTATGTTCAACTTACGTAAAATATTTTTAAATAATTATCAGAAGTTAGCTAACGCAAGATTTACTTAGGTTAATAGAATGGATATAAACTAAGCAAATTTTATAATTTTATAAAACTATTTATCACTCATTATTTCTTTTTATTGTCAGATAAATTTTCTTTCTTATTACAATTTTGAATATATCAATGCCAAATCGACTAGCGACTTCGAAACTCAAACAAAAAGTGTTGTACAAAATTTTGAAACCATTTTGAATACACGCCTTGATGTGACCAAAGAAATACATAATTTTGATATTGATGTCCTATTTAAATGAGCTTACCAGTTTTGCTGTATAATCAAACTGCCGTTACTTTTGGAAAAAACAGAATTTTTACTTTTTGTGAGGCAAAAAATTTTACACTTTTGACTCAAAGCATCCTGTATTTAAAGTAATTTTTTTTGCTTAAGTTTTTTTACATTATAAGTTTAATAAAAAAATATATTTTTTTAACATAAGATTGAAATCGAAAAAAAAATTAGATATGATTTGATTAAAAAGTAGTTTTTTTAAAGAATTTTAGCAAAGTTTTTGGTAACTATGAATAACGCGTTCTTGGCTCATAAAAAATAACGGATTTAAAAGAATCTCCTATCGTTGACATTATTATGCCGGCCCAAGGTTAAACTTTAGTTTTTAAACTCATAAATACAATTAAGCGGAAGGTACAAAAAAACATATTATGTCCTCTATTTTAATATACTGTCGTTTGAGTAATTTCATCTTTTTTTGAATTTGACGTAATTATTCCAATTGCTATGTTAAAACGGTAGTTTCAAATGATTCTGTTTCGGTTGTTTGCAGTCGCGTTATTAAATAGCATTGAACTCGAACCCTGTACGTATCCTTTTTGGGTAAAATCAGCCTCTTGCTGTAATCCGTCGAACGTTCCTAACATATAATAAAACATTTATTTGTGACAATCCCCTCATTTCCATAATAATATCTCGGGGAATGCCTAAGGGGGCACCGAGGGCCAATCTTATTTTTAATGAAGTGAATCCAGTTCAATGTCACATTTCCAAGAAGCAAAAAATAATTTCTCCTAATCTAGGATTTTTCTGCAATTTGTCAGATTACTATAAATAAATCCCAAGTATGGTAAATAAATAATTCGCAGCTATTATGTCATTTAACTACCTCACATTTATATTTTCGAAATAACATATTTTCAGTGCTGGGAAAACAATGAGCCAAATTACTTTGGCTCATTTTCCCCCCAAAACATAAAAAAAGAAAGGGGGCTACAAATAAAGGGCCAAAATAAGAATATAAAAAAAGCCCTTACTAAGTAAAGGGGCAAAAAAATACCCACAAAAAGTGGCTCTTAAAAATAGCCCGAAAAAGCCCATTTTATGTTTTCTTTATAATAATATCAACAAATTTTGATTTTTTCTTTATAATAATGATGGGTGGGTTATTTTTTCTTAAAGCTCCTAGGATTTTTTTTTAAGAAAAGGGGCTTTTTTTATACATGCCCCTTTTCTTTAAGCAAGAAAAGGATGCCCACGAGTTTGTGGGCATTTGGGGAAAAAAAAAATTCAAAAACTTGTTAAAAAAAAGCCCATTTAGTTTTTTTTCCCAGCCCTGCAAGTTTTGCTTTTTAATTTACCGTGTAAAAACTAGTCATTACGACATCGTCTGAGTTCATTATGTGGACGTCAAATCTATTACATGGCAGTGTAGGAGTCCAATAAAAATCGTATACTCTGTTTGAAACTAGTGTAAACTGCAACCTAGCTAAAAGTTTTACATAATTACGAATAGTTATCAAATATTTATCTAATTTCATTGCAGCTACAGAGCTATAAATCTATGCGCTCTTCAAAGTTCCAACATATTATCTCCAAAACATTCTTCAATTTGGGCATATTTTAAAGCTAGAAGTGTCCCATCTCTTATTTACACATTTTAGGTTGAAAAATATTATATTAAAACTTTAAGGGCAGTTGAATTGTTCGGAGGTAAATTTTATGCCAAAGTTGATAATTGAACTTATAAACCATCACAGTTTGTGCCAAAACCCATATTTTAAAATTTAGTACAAAAATTCTTGTACAATCAGCTAGAATTTGAAGAATATTAAGTCTCAGCTGCTTTTCTAATTTCGCGGAAAAAATAAGGAAATGTAAAAACATATGACCTTGTAAAAATTTTTCGAGTTTAATTTTTGTCTTTAAGGTTTTAATTTTATATTTGTTATCGACACTGGCCAAAATTAACAGGCTCGGTCCACTGGTGGCGAAATTTTTATGGCTTATCAGCTGATGGTATCTAGCCTGGTCTATCAACTGTAAAATTAGCAATCCCCCTTGATATGTTTTTAGTAAATTAATGGTGACTTTGAAAATTGGATTAATCTATATTTGAAAATGGCAAAAGATTATAACAGAAAAAAGCGTAAAATGTGGAAGTTCTACCCCAAATAAATTATATAGAAAAAAATAAATTATGCCTCCACCATTTTGCCAAGCTCATATTTCTTTTAAAAACTTTGGACCGAACAACCTCTTGTCCTATTTTAATTTCACAGTCGACTTATGGGGTTCAGTAGATAGTATGTAATATAAATTTATATTTTTTGATGTCGTCTCTTATAAATTTTTAATTGTTTTTTTTTTTGCAACATTAGTTTAAAAGGGCGGGCGTTATTAATTATTATTTCACTGGACAACAAAATTTGGTCGACATTAAGCATCATTTATGGCAACTATCGTTTTTAGTTAAGTTTTGGAGTTACAAATATGAGGTAAGAATTTTAGCCAATGCCCCAGATTTTTAATTATTTGATATCAAAATTGGATTTTCCTCTTTTTGGGGTATTTTGGGCTTTAATATTTTAAAACCTATGGACCAAATTTTAAAATATATTTTAATTTTAAAATATATTTTGATTAAGGAAGCATTTATTAGGCGTTTAATTTTTTGTAGAATATTTAATTTTTTTTATTATATTTTTATAAAATTAGTGGTTTTTGTCATAAAACCCGATCCTAATATATTAAAAGTGAATTGCTAATAAATATGTTTTTCATAAGGAATCTAAATATGCCAATTGAAGGGATTGGAAAAAAAACTAAAGCCCGGATATCGCAAGAAAATTCTTTATAAAACTCAAATCGTTAATGTTATTTTTTGTTGTCCAGTGTTATAAATCGACCTTGTTATTTTTTGATTTAGAACTAACGTATCACAAACAACAGAAAACTAATTAATTCCCAGCGATAAATTTGGAAAACCCTTAATTTTAAACCTTGTGCACTCAAAATATTTAATAATATCTTTGTTTTTTAATTTAGACTCGGTTTTTAATTTGACAATAGTGTATTAAACCGTTGGGAAGTAGGGCGGAAGTGAATGTCGTTGGTTGAGCTTGGGTCGCTGCTGCATCGGTGATTACATGACAACTTCCTAAAAAAAGGTATAAAATTGTTTGAAATTGCTTATGGCAAGAGTTATGGCTACTTATTTTAATAGTATTGGATTTACGTTCGGACAGTTTTTATTACCGTTATGTACGGGCTTAAAATTTTGTACCTTGGTTCATTCACGATTTTCAATCGACTGTCTACGGCTGGCTATGGCCCAGTATTATCTTTCATTCATTAGTTATATGCTTATGATGCATATGAGTTAAACTCTCGCTATTTTAACTCTGTCCTCGTGGATATACAGAAAGCTTATTGCTTTTTCAAACTACCCCTTTTATATTTATTATATTATTTTAGAGGGTAAAGTTCAACTCGACATTTCAAATTATAAGGGTTGAAAACTAAAAACGGGATGTGCTGAACTAGGCCAAAAAAATTTTTTTTTTTTTTTTTTTTTAATTTTAATTCCAAATTTTATATCCTTCAATTTTGGTTAAAAATTAAAATTTTAAAAAATTTAAAAAATTTTTTTAAAAAAAAACTCTCTTTACACGTGCCTCAAACCGATTTAAACTTTGGTCTTTGAAGACTAGTTTTTAAAGAGCCCAGTAGTCTAGTAGGACGGACGACCTTGAGCGCATGTGAACTTTGTCGTGCTTAACACTCAGGTTAATCAACGTTTTAACCTGGTTATTGGATGGGTGACCAACGAATTCAAATGCAGTTCTTTTTCTGAAAGCCTAGGCTTAAAAACTTAGGTCACTGGTGCGTGTTAAATCTCATTTGCTCTGCGAGGCCTGCTGTAGAGTTAAAAGAGGCAAAGCTTTCATTGGTAAGCCGTCTCCTAATGGGGCAAAAGGTCTAGAAGAAACTCTTATACCACAAGTTCTAGTAGTCAAATCTTTTCATAGCGGGGCTGGAATTCGTTAGCATTTCCCATGCTACAAATTTGAAATTAACCTCTATTCTCTTTCATATATTATGGATTTCGAAATATTCCAGTAATTTTTTTAAGTCAACCTCGTAGCGGGTTATATATTGCATGTATTAGATATAAAGTAGATGTTTCACTACCACATATTAGAATTCCGGGCATAAATAGCTCAATTAATATTAATATTTTCATCCCGATCTTAAAATTAAAAATGTTTTTGAAGGTGAATAAAAAAAACATAGGCTAAAGTAATTATAGCTATTTAGCCTTGTTAACAAAATTTCTAAAATTAATGAGTTAACAGAGCAAGGTAAATCAGGAAAAAAAATATACTTGGCCAAACGTCTATCTAAATTTTAACATCTAGATCTTAAAAAACTTAAAAATTTATTTTGTTAGCCCTAAAAATTATAAAATATATAGAAAGACAAATTAAAATATCATAGGAATCATATGATTCGGATTTTTTTGTTTGCACGCAATAGAGGACCAAAATGCTAAAGTTGGATACAATTAATTGCTACTTACATAGTCATTTAGTAAAAAAATACACTAAATTAATTGTAAAATTAACGCTAATTTTGTTATGGAAGATAACAAAAAATGACAATAAATAGACGGAATAAGAAATTTCTGATGCCTGCAACGAGGTTGTCTATAGAATCCAAGAAGTGAACCCAATTTAAGCTAGTTTTTTGTTCTCTTTTTAATTGACTTACTTTCCTTTATTAAAATTTAGTGTTTTAAATTAATGACCACTAAACTTACTCTCCTACCGTTTTTTTTAGAAATATTGCTTTTCTAGAGTAAAAGAATTATAGGGCATAAGATTTCTGGGAAAAATTTAACTTTTTCTTAAGATCATATCTAGTTTTTCCAAACGTTATCGCTTTTTTACACCTTACTTCACCTTACTTTGTAGATGTTCTATTTGTCAGTCATAACACCAATATTTTTACTTTTTTCCTTTTGCCCTTACACCTTTCTCCTACCCGCCTACCAACCGACCTGGTTTATTTTAAAGCCCGCTATAGCCTGTTTACATTGGTAAGGGGAACATCTTTAAATTTTATATTTTGAATTACTGATCATGCTTCAAATCTCCACCCCTTGCTATAAAAGGATTAATACTTCCAGTGGTAAACATAGCAACGAGTTAGACAAATCCCGGGGTTGAAATCAACATCCCCCTCGACGTGAAGCGCCCCTTGAATATATACCCGCGCCCTAGACGCATTTCCCGGGGCGCGAAGTGCCTTCGCATAGAGCATCGGCGGGCGATAAAATATGAAAATTATATTTGGCACACGCCAGGCATCTTAATCTTGCGTCCTCAAAATAATGCCAAAACTCCTTTAAACAATTTCATATCAATTCAATTCCAAAAAACATTTATTTATAGATTATATTAAATCTAAAAAATCATGGAATATGTGTTTTCATGCTGAAGTGGTTAGATTAGTTTCAAAATATTCAGTTTCAGTCCTAACAAATCGAGTTATCCAATAACATTGCACTCGGACCCAATATGTATCATTTGTGTGTAAGATTAGCCGTTCCCTATAATCCCAAACGTCATGCTATGTTCCAAAATTCCATATAAGGGCACGTGCAAAGTAAGTTTTTATTTTCGTAAAATTTTCAAAATTTTGAAGAAAAAAATATTTGTAATAAAACGCAAATTTTTAAAAAGTTGCCAAATTTAGTATATTGACATAAATGCTTTTTCTAAAATAACGTTTTTTTTTAAATTTAAAAAAAATAAATTTTGGAAATTTTCAAAATTTTCAAAATTTTATGAAAATAAAAACTCACTTTGCATGTGCCCTAAATAAAAGAAAAACTAGATAGTGATAATAATTAAATTTTTAGCAAACTCAATATTATTATTTTACACAATTTTTGTTTTGGTATTAATATTTTCTTAAATATAAATTAATAGGGGTGGGTAAGAAATGCAAAAAACGCAAAATCCGGATGTATCAATCATTTTTGACATTATTTTTTATTTTTATTAAATTTTGCTACCAAACCTCGTATTAAAGCCGTATGCTATCACAAAATATAATTTATTAATAATTTAAATGCGATTCGCACATGTATTAAAATAAATTAAACATTGCGCTTTAAATTTATTTGAAATATTACCGGGTAAAAATTGCTCATAATTACGCCGCCCGAATTAATTGCTTCAATATAGAAGCTATTGCATGCCTGGCTAGGACTCCAAAAAAAATCGTACTCTCGGCTTGAAATTTTTTCGAAGTTCAACTGCTCTGAAATTTGTATAAATTTTATCGAGAATTAATTCGTTAGTCTTCAAATATGAAAGAAACAATAAATATTGCCAAGGGAATTAAATAAATTGTTAAATGCATTTTTTTCTTGCTCAGGGCAATATTTATTTGGATTCACTTTTCAATTTTTAATACAATTTTAAAATTAAGCCAAAATTTATAGATAATTTAATACGATGGATAGGTTGGACAGGTGTCACTTGCGTTGAGGAGGCTATTTCTGGTTCGGGGATATAACTGAAACTTCCTAAAACGTTAGAAAGCTTGATAAAGAACTAATGGCTGAGAACAGAATTCTCGTCGATCACGATCGAGAGTTTAAAAAAGCCACGTACCTTGGATTCCATTGTAACCTCATAGGTTTATGGGCCATAAAATAGCTCAAATTAAAACATTGATGATTTTAAATCTTGTATTTTCCAACTCCTGCCCATTCCAACCCCCTATTCTTATAGATGGGTTAGTGCACTAAACATAAGGTCTATCTTGTTGAAGTAGAGCCGTTACCAGGGAGAGGGGTCGAACCTCATTTTAACGTTTTGCAATGAAAACGAAAACTATCATGCCGCCAAAGAAAGCCATTTTTTCAAATTACCCCCCCCCCCCTACCTGCCTTAAAAATC
The DNA here is from genome assembly GCA_030555515.1 of Acutogordius australiensis. Taxonomy (NCBI): domain Eukaryota; kingdom Metazoa; phylum Nematomorpha; class Gordioida; order Gordea; family Gordiidae; genus Acutogordius; species Acutogordius australiensis. Next base: position 15,608,128 of record CM060244.1, read on the forward strand.
GAAGTCTCTGAAATTGAATTATAAATATAATTTACAATTTTGACCTCTGGTGGCAAAATGCAGGATTAGAATATAAAAACTTTTCATAAAAAATCTCAATTTTAATTATATATAAAAAATCACAATTATAAAATCAAATTTCATTTTGTGAAGGTTATTTAACAAATAAAATGAATAATTATTTTTCTATATAGTTTAATGTTGGAAAATGAAGGTAAATACGAAGGCACTAGCTTATTGCCATTGAATTTTTATCGGTCAAACTTCAAAGTGATCATCAGGCCATGGTGATTTGCAATATCGTTAATAAAATTCAAGAGCATATGGTTTAACTCTAACAAATAGACAATTTTGTTTAGCGTTTTGTCACATGATTTCCATAAAATTTTAAAAAAGAAATAAACTGGACAAAATTTTACAAAGCTGTACTAAAATAAAATTTAGCATTTGCAAGTGTCTACTAACTCGTAGCGAACCGAGCTAAATTTTAATAAGCCGTTTAAAAATTAAATAGAAATTTTAGACCGGGTTAGCCAAAACTAATTTCCCTTACTCCAATATAAGATGTGGGTAATAACATTAAGTATGGGCAGAAACTATTGATAACTTTAATTTTTAGACTTTTTTAAGCTTATGGCAACTATCGTTTTGGTCAAGTTTTAGGTGCTGATTACGATGAAATCAGAATTTTAGCCAATGCCTCAGATTTTTAGTAATTCGGTGTCAAAATTGAGATTTTTCTCTTTTTGGGGTATTTTGGGCTTCTATATCATAAGGGTAGTAAAAAAGTTTAAAAATATATTTAGATAACAATTACATTCATTATTAATGTAAGTCGTTTAAATTTTTTTATAATATTTAATTTTATTAATTTTTATTTTTATAAAATTAGTTTTCGTCATAAAATCCTTTTTTAATATTTAATAATTTTGAGCTATAAACTTTTTTAAATATGTTATTATAAGGAATATGAATATGCCAATAGATTTTTTTGGAAAATTAATAGTTAAAGAAATTTTGTGGTTTTTTCTGAACTTTGGACGCGGTTTAAAAAATATTTAAGGCATTGGGGAAAAAACTAAACCTGGGATCTTTATCGCAAGAAAACTCTCTACAAAACCCTCAAAAATCGTTTATGTTGTTTTTTGTTGTTGTTTAAATTAGTTAATTTTTTTTAACTTTTAACTAGTTAAATTTTTTTAATGTTAACTATTAATTATATATTCGATAAATATTTTTCATTTTACAATAAATGTAATAAAAGTCATGTTAGATTTTTTAACAGTAGATAGCTTATGTCATGTTTATTGGTGTATTTTGGCTACAAAACAATTTTCCAATACTAAATTTATTGAAAGATTTTTAAATTATTTAAAAGTGGTTAAGTTCAAAAGCATAGTTAATTATATTTAATTAAGCGATAAAAGCATAAATAAAATAATACTTACCAAAATTTCCTAAAATAATATTTACAAGTAAAAAATGTAACATAACTCTTATTTATAACTTATTTAGACTATTTACGGGCAAATATTAATAACTACTTCCTCGATAACATATCTTGATTTGGTTTAAATATTTTGGTTAAATTTCCCATCCATGAAAAACAATATTACACACTATTACTTTGATCGTTTATTATTTAACAATTTTTCCCAATTACTGTATTTTGCAGCTGAGTCGAGCTGAAATTTTTTAATCAATTGACGGTCTGGGCAAAATTTTTGATCGACGGACCGGGCCTAATTTGTTATACTAAACAAAACAATTTACGAAAAAATGAACACCATATGTTTTTGTATTTTCCTAAACATTTTATTTTATTTTAAGAGCCAACTAATCTTTTCTTATACATTTCATTTTATTCTATGAGCCTACTAATATTTTCTTAATTACGCTTAGGTACTTGGCAAGCCAGAATGGGCCATTTGGCTGTCCGTGGTGGTATTTATATCAATTTTGGGTACAAAAATTTATTATAATTATTTATTAATATGGCAGCGATTAAAATCAATATAAAATTGCATATTTATATAAGGTTATGTTAATCATAATTAATTAATGGTTCTATTTAACTAGAGTTCATTATGTGGTCAATTTTAAGTGAAATTTTTTATACATGGATGGGGAAAATTGGTTATCTGGCATAGAAAGAAGAAATTCACGATTTTTAAATTTATAGGCCAACAAATTAAAATTTAATCAAGATCAGGGGTCTAAACTATTTTCCCTTTATTGCTAATTAGGCATATAAATAAAAAAGATAAAAATAAATATAAATTATAAATGCAATGTTTTTACAATCACTATTATCAAGCTTTCAAAATTGGATGTAAAAATAAACCTATAGTCAAACTTTCCAAAAAAAATTTTTTTAAACATTTTCAAAGTTTTGTAGAGCGCCTTTTTTTTTATCTCAAACAAACTACGCAGGGAATTTCTCGCCCAGTCGGATACTTCCCACAATTCAGGTTTCCGCAATGACATTCGGTGACTTCGAGGATGGCGCCCTGGCCCGAATGGACGCCCCCGTTAGGGTAGATGTCGAGCCGTTGGTCGACGCAAATATACTCGTTTCGGGCATACTTCTCGTCCGAGGCCATTATGAAGCCTTTGTAGGCCAGGTTGAAGTTGTCGGGGCACTTGACGAAACCGGGGAACATCATGTTGACCGCGTAGGAAGTCGAGAAGCACACGCTACACGCACTATTTATATGAATAGGTAAAGTGAATTTGTAGATTTCAAAATTCTTAAAAATACGATTAATTTTATTTTTAAATTTATTTTTTAATTAATTTGGGTAAAATAGTTAAAATAATAATGTGTAAGTGTAAAAATGGTAACATTTGGTTACCCACAAATTGAAAAGTACATATGAATACTACAAAAATATTTAATTTTGAAATTATATTACTTTTCATGGAATTTAAAAGATTATCGCATAAATAATTTTTTGTAATACTTTGAAAAAGTACCATAGGTTTTTTAATGGTTTTCTTATATAAAAGATGCGTCTTAAAACAATTTTTAATTTTTTTCAGAATTAAATATTTTCTCAATCAGGCTGCGGTTAATAGTAATTTAAAAATTGTAAAAAAAGTTATTTTAAAAAAATTAACGGCTAATATTAAAAAAAGTTATTGATTTTTGGTTGTTTAAGAATATGGCTAACAAAATTTAAAAAAAAAAATTTTTTTTAATTTTTTTAATTTCTCAAATTTTTTTCTCATTAGCCACCTTAGTGTTAATCAAATACGTTCAACTTTTTTCCCCTAGCCGCAGCCTTACTTGAAGATTAACTAAGACCTTATTTTAATTTTGAAAATCTAAATGTGAAAGTTTTCCGATTCGACATACTTTTTTCAACCTAAATCTACAATATGACCTTTGTTGTTTGTGTATATCATTTTCATAATTATAAAATAAAAAAAATTATGTTTTCATATTTTGAAGTTTTTGGATCCTTGTATAAGATTTGGGAAAATAATTCACAGAAAACTTGTAAAATTTTGCAAATTAGTATATGCGCAGTCATTTAACACATTAAGATAATTTTAGTTAATTCTAAATAATTATTCTAACATTTAAATATTAACATTAAGTTTTTGCTGATCCAAAATAAAAGGATCACGATTTCTTTAATATAAGGGATTTGACAATAGATTTAGTGTTGGGAAGAAAAACAAGGATAACAGGCGCACCATGCTAACAGACTAATTTATGTGCTATCAAGACAATCCGATCATGCACATTTATTAGAAAAAAATGTTAAAAAAGTCAGCTAAAAGAGTTTAACTTATATTTAATCTTATGCAATTATCATTTACGCCCTTTTTTTTTGATCTATAAGTTTAAACACGCCGAAAAAATTCGAAAATAGATTTTAGAAATACGCGTTTTTGTTCATCTTGGTGCCGGGTTTAACGGGGAAAACAACGACCGATGAGGGAACCCGATATTCAACACCGAATATTGCAGAGCTCGTTTCGAAAGAGTCCTTGTATATTTCGTATTGCGGCATATCCGGTAAGCAAATGTAGTTGCCTCCGCTTCCGGTATAATGGTAATGCCCGCTAGCCATTTGCCCTTTAATAAAAGTTGTTTGTTAAGCTTACTTAACTCGTCAAAATATATTTTGCAAAAACAAATTTAAAAAATAACAGAGCCGGGCAAAAGTCTATTGAGTAATACCCTTAATGTGATAGGAAATTATAGGCCCACCCGGATCGTTCTAATTTTCGGCCCGCCCAAGCCATCGGATCTCGACCTTTATCCCTAATTTACATACATGGGTCCAACATAAATTCTTTTTTTTTAAATTTGTCAAACAAGACTTTTCAATAGAAATTTAATTGACATAGATTCAGATAAATTAATAAAATAGAGCGGTGACAAAACAATGTAAACATTTGTAAGATATCGAGAATAGATGTTTTATATAAATTATATGATAATAAGTACCAAAATATATTTGTTGCGAATTTGCTGGACACGTTAACGAACCCCATATGGTGTACCCAGTCCCTACAATTCAAAATAAATTACAAAAATATATAAAAATAATGTAAATGGGGCGCTGATTAGTATAGTATAAAATAGGTGTATAAAAAAACAATTTATTAATTTTACAACAAACAAATTAGGTAAGGTTATTCTATCCAAACAAATAATTATGATTACCTCCACCAGATGATCCCGGCTGATTGCATCCGGGACATACTCCGGGTGTTCCAGGTTGACCCACCGCACCGGGTTGTCCTGGTGTCCCTGGTGAACCACTAAACCCGGGTGGGCCCGAAGGCCCTTGGGGACCAGGTAATCCGTCCTTGCCTGGCAATCCGGGATTTCCTGGTGCTCCGTCGTAACCATCGAGTCCTGGTTGACCGGGGGGTCCGGGGTCACCTTTGCTCCCGGGCCCGGAATTTCCAGGTGTTGCGGGAGTTCCGGGTGATCCTGGTGACCCGGGTGGGCCTGGGGGTCCCTGACTTCCCGGTAATCCTGGACCACCATTGTTTCCGGCGGGACCGGGTTGACCTGGACCTCCAGGTGGCCCAGTATCGCCCTTGTCTCCCTTCGGGCCGGGGTTTGAAGATGACCCACCTCCAGGTTGTCCATCTCGTCCCGCAGGTCCCGGTGGTCCAGCGTCACCTTTTGGCCCAGGTAATCCTGGCGTTCCAGGTGCACCTCCCCATCCCGGTTGTCCGTCTTTTCCATCTTGACCAGGATTTCCTGGGGATCCCGGACTTCCAGGTGAACCTGGGGACCCAGGTCCGCCTGCTGGTCCTGTTGGGCCAGGTGGGCCTTGAGATCCAGGATTGCCCGGATTACCACCAGGCCCTTGATCTCCTTTATCGCCCTGAAATGGTAGCATGTATGTTAATTTGTATGGAATAATTATTTAAAGACTAAGCAAGACTAGTTTGTACTATGCTTGAAATATGTTATGGGTATTAATTCAAAGTTTACTGGGCTTCCATTGGATCCAGGCAGTCCTGGGATTCCTTGAGTACCGGGGCTCCCGGGAGGTCCTGCATCACCTTTAGCTCCGGGAAATCCAATACCAGGCTGGCCATTTCTCCCAGGGTTACCAGGATTCCCTTGTGGTCCTTGTGCTCCTCCATCGCCCTTCGCACCCGGTTGGCCATCTAATCCAGGCAAACCGGGCTGTCCGTCATTACCTGATTGCAAATGACAAACAATTAGGAATAAAATAAAAATATATTTTAGGTGGGGCACTATAATATCACAAAAACAATTAGTTTGATTAAGATGAAAGAAACGTTTCATGAATATATTTATCCTTAAAAGTCTGGGGCGAATTCAAGCTTCTAGCAAATGTAAATTAACCCTATTAAAGAGTTTTAAGGGTGTGTTACCCGGAAATCCTGGATTTCCAGGTCCTCCGTTGGCGCCCTTGGGTCCAGGGAAGCCAGGGGGTCCGGGATTTCCAGGCGTTCCATTCGCTCCACTTCCAGGTGGCCCTGTTAATCCGGGTAGTCCAGGAAGACCGTTATCACCTTTTGGGCCCTGTTTTAAAATTCTTTATGTAGTCAGCGATAAAAACCTTATTTACTGATAATCTTCAAGTTTAAACTTTTGATCGAAAGATATATAACGAACCCTTGTTCAACATGCTCTGAACGTTATTTTAAAAATGCCATTTACTTTAATTTAAGGCATATGCTTTTGAATTACTCAAAATTAAAGGCACGGCTTATGTGACTGGACACATTCAGAATGCACTCAAGGGCTAATTCATATATAATATGGGGTAGATACTAACCGGTGATCCTGGTTGCCCATCCATACCTTTAGTGCCGGGAAGTCCATCGAAACCAGGAAAGCCTGGTGGACCAGCTGGCCCAGGTGATCCCGTCATCCCTTTTTCCCCAGTGGGCCCTTGAGGTCCAGGCGATCCATTCGTGCAGTTGCAATCTGAAAAAAAACGAAAAAAAATGATATTTATATCAATTATAATAATTGGAAGAATTTTGACAATGTTGTACAAGGGGCACGTTTTTTCCCCATTTTTCGATTTCTTCGTGACATTTGTTTTTTTTTTTTTATAAAGATGCCTAAATCAAGTTTTTTAATAAAAAACATAGAAAGTAAGTGGGCCATGCCCAAGTTCAATTTTATATTTTCGTAGTAAAATTTTAAATTGTTCTATATCGTTAAATAAAATAGCCTTAAGTTTGAAAGTTACATATCCGAAATTAGATTTGATCTTTTCAATTTTTATTGTGGCAAGGCAATCAAACTCTAGCACTACAAGGACCAGAGCAATAATATTGCAACAAATTCCAAAATTTTAAACAAATTTATTAGCAAAGACTTACAACCACCGTAGCTATTATGTCCACCGCCTTGTAATATCCCGGTCCCAGGACTTGGCGTACCATCGTAATATCCAGTAAAAGCTTGATCATCGTACCCTAGCTAAATTAGAACGTACGTATGAATACAAAAAAATTTAACGGCTGTGTACATAAATCGTTATTCGGTATGTATTTTGAGGTAAGCATTTTTGGACAAGAAGAAAATATTGCAATTTAGAATTAAAACCATTTTTGGGTAATCAAATGGTTGTGTTTTAAGGCAATTCATCTACATGGTAAAGGTATATATAAACTCTTATAAGAAGATTAGTAACAAATTTTGCATGTCCCCTTTTTATGCTGTGTTTTTGTTAATATTAAATAATTTTCATAATTGAAACACACAGATCTGAAAATGAGTTCCTTTTAAAAAATCTTAATATTAAGGAAAAAAATAACCCGAAATCAAGCAATGATATTCAGGTTGATCGTATGCTAAAAACATGGTTCAACTCTTTATTACATAAACCGAGCGTGATACAAACATTTTGTAATTATCATTTGATGCCGAAAGCGTGAAAAAATCGCATCCACAGAAATTTATCTGCGGCTCTTCCCAACCCCTTTTGTATTCTTCAATGCATACGAATAATATTTTGCCAGAGACTTAAAGGAGATTTTTATTAGAGGGTACAGTTAGGACAAGCTTGCTCGGCCCTGTGCCGCCCGCTCAATGGTTGTTAGGTCGGACCTATATTTAAGGGCCGGGCTGACCGGACCTTAAGAAAAAGTAGTTTGGGCCGATTTTCTATCTCTTTAGCTTTTTTGCTTTTAGGTCTAGAAGAGACATTATCACATAGATAAAGTATCGATTGCATAGAGTTTTCTTTCGGCTGCAAACTTCTGCTTCATATGAGAACAGGTAATTGGTGGAATTTTTAAAAAGCAATACTATTAAGATTGGTTACAAGTGACTTCGACTGTCCGTGTTGTGAATCAGTAGTTGATAACCCACTTGTTCATTTCTTTCTTCACTGCTCTGCTTTGCATGAATTTAAACGCTTATACTTGCATGAATTATATTTCAAATAAATGTGATAATATATTGTTAATTGATATTGGCTTTCTGATCAGTCTCAAATTTTAAATATAATTAAATATTGTCATTTTGCTGGCCGAAAATTCTTTAGCTCTTGGTCTAAGTTAAGTGATTGCCTAGTATTCGACAGGGCTAAAAGGGGCTATGCCCTGACGGGTATGCCGTCTCTTTCAAGAGATGTAGGGCAAGGGGGGCATTGTTTTAGCAGGTGAATGACTCTGGCCTTCGACTTTTGCCAGAGTTGTAAAGCCTGCATGCTATAATATTTCGGAGAGTGCGGCGTCATTTTGATGGATATTATGGTATTGGCGGAGAGACGCGCTTAATCCTATTGACCCTAGGGGTTATGAACGTCGCCGCATAGCAATTTCAATGCTCCTCACCCAAAAAAAAATCACATAGATAAAGGGTATTTTTCCGATATATTGTATTTGATTAAGAAGTTTATGGCAGAAAAATTTATAGCTTGCAATACAAAATTTGTGCCGTATTTGTAATTTCGGGCTGGGCTGAACTATTTACAAAAATGGGCTATTATTTAAATTGTATTGGCATTCTAGATTTTTTTTTAGATTATATTTAAATATAAATTGCAATTGCCTAAGCCACCATTTGCAAACAGGTATATTTGAATTTGTACGAAGACATATCTAAATCCTAATGCTTTATTTTTTGTAAAAAATATTTGTTGACGAGTGTGAGCTTACCTCCAATCAACACAAATATAATTGAGGCTCTAACGTTACCGTGTTTACGATATATGGAGCTAACAATCTTTGATTGCAAATGGCATCATTCCCCCATTCCACTGAGTTTTACTCTTTACACTACAATACAATTTACTACAATAATTGAGCTAAGATCCTCGATATTATTTTTGGCTCTATTTTAATACAATTTTACCAGAGGATCGTGATCATAGGAACGAGGCGTGACCTTGCATTGGACAACAAGTGTTGTGGCCAAAAGAATTATTGCGAACATTTGAACGTAAGTAATAGATAGGCATCTGTTCCGGAGACTCATAATTGTCGAATTGCGTTGTATTTGCCCGAGACCGATTTAGAATTTTGGCTGTAAGCTTTTCACTGATTATTTCGGCCCGTATTTCCTTTTGGGGCAGAAATGAGAATGTATGAGTAAATTGGCTATATTTTGGAGCGAACTAAAGAGCACAAATCGGTAGGTCTCTTTTAGTTTTTCTTGAAACTATTTCGTTGTTACTAACAGATATATTTTGGTATTTTTATAAAAAAGAAATTATTTTTTTTCCCCTAAATGTTTGGAATATAAAAATGTATGTTTTTTTTGTGGTATTTTTGGGAGAAAAATAAAATTATAATTTATAATACGTAATATGGCTGGTCGAAGTCAAAAAGGTGAAGTCATACAATGTTTATTTACTAAAAATAATTTCAGGAAAGGTCCTATTTCGAAGAAACCCTTTACCCTAAAGTTCTTAAAAAATGTAATTTTGAGCTTTGTCTGCATTTTTCTTGTAATTAAGTAATAAAACTTGTGATGTCGTATTTTAGGATAACATTTAAATAACATAAGGCAAATGTTTTAACATTTTTATAACAAAAATCTCTTAGTTAAATACGCAATACTTTATAAAAAAACTATAAGGTCACTAAATTCCTTATTTGAATATATAGGGTAGGTGTCAGGGTAAAATTTTATTTTTACTTAGATATTCTAAGCTAAGTTAGGGCACAAAACCTAAACATTCAAAAGTTTTGTATTTTATTCACCCAAAAGTGCAATTATCTCGATTGCTATTTGTTTAAATATTTTAGGCTGTATCAGAAATAGAATAATTAAAAATTATCAACTGGCTACAGTGCATGAAAAACAATTTTTTTATTAGAAAGCGTTCACCACATCAAGTCAATTTGTAAAAAAATATATACTTTTTTCAATTTCTCTTATTTTTAAATAAATATTTAAGTAATTAAAACACCTTCGCTTAATCCGGTTATATGGTCCGACTAGGCCCGCCCGAAATTCGCTCTTTTATTTCAGGATCTGCTCGACCCGGCCCGGCTTATATTTACAAATACGGGCCTGAAATTTTACATTTCAAGTAAATTTTTTGCTTCGTAGAAGTGATACCCTTTATTGCGTGATAAAAAATTTCTAATTTTAAGTTCTTGTAAGCACTATTAAGAAAAATAAGGCAAATATAAATTGGCTGGGCCTGTAATTCTCTAATTCAAACCCAGACCGTTTTTTGGGCGGGCCGGGCGGGCTATTAGGCCCCGATTTTGATCTCTAACGTGGGGTGTGTACATAAGAATCTTTTTTTTTTCATATAAAAATTCCTTGTAACTTATATTTATCATCTCAATTAATGAGAAATAAAATAAGCTCCTCCATCAGTATTTAGATAATACAAAATATTTCGCGTCCAAACTTAACGACACGATATATTATAGGTTTTAATGATAATATTGTTTGAAGTTTGAATTTAACAGTTTAACTGTTGTGAATATGCAAAATTTAATTTTATCATTGTTTTTGAATCTTTTTTGTTTTTTTTTTGACATATTTTCTAACATTTTGTTATGTTTTTAGCTGACGAACTAAGTTTGATTTGAAAAAAATGGTAAACGGATTTGAAAATTTCTGAGATGGCAGGTTTGATCTCTGTATTTAGTTCATAACTCTCAAAAATTTGTTGACATGTGTTATATATGTTTATAGCAGTGATAAAGCATAATTCTTTTTTTGAATATAAGCGCAATATTGTAGAAGATGGAAAATTAAAACTATTATTTGAAACAGTTAAAAAATAAGGTTAATTTGTTGCCAATTCGCATAAAAGTTTCACTCGGTTTGTTTATTTATATAGCTGTTTAAAATTTTTTTAAAAAAACATGAATTGTTCAAAACTGTATTTTAGCGCTTGATAAAATTCAAAATATTTAACTTTAATAAACACTTATTACATCAATATTTTACTCAAAATTCATACTACAAAATTAAAAAAAACTGTTCCACTTGGATATACACAAACCCATTTAATTTTTAAACATTTGACGGCGGGTTAATTTAATGCAAAGTTGTACATTTGTTTTAGCTAGTTATTCTTCAAAATGGCAAAATGAAAGAAAACAGTATTTGTAATATAAAAAGTTAAAAATTGCAAAAAAAAATTTGTTAAAAAGCTTCGTTTAATTGATTGTAGCCTTTTAGGGCGCTTTCAGAGTGCAAAAATTTTTTAATATTTTGATGTTAGAATTTTTAAAAATAATTGATTACACTGGACAACAAAAAAAAACAACATGAACAATTTTAAGAGGGTTTTGTAGAAAATTTTTTTGCGATAACAATATCGGGTTTAGTTTTTTTCCCAATGCCTCCAATTTTTTTTTAAACCGCGTCCAAAGTTCAGAAAAATATTTAAAAAATTTCTTCTATTAATTTTTCAAAAAATCTATTGACATATTCAGTTTCCTCATAAAAACCCCATCAAAAGGTTATAACTTAAAAGTATTAGCAATTTACTTTCAAGTTATTTAGGATCAAAAAACGGATTTTATGACAAAAACCACTAATTTGTTAAAATGAAAAAATAAAAAAAAATTAAGATTTACAAAAAAATTTAAACGCCTTGCGTTAATAATGAATGTTTTGGTAATCTAAATTTTAAACTTTTGTCACTGCCCATACGCTTTGTGATATAGAAGCCCAAAATTCCCCAAAAATCGAAAAATCTCAACTTTGACGATTAATTAAAAGTCTAAGGCATTGGCTAAAATTTTGATATAATATTCGTAATTAGCACCAAAAACTTGACCAAAAACGGTAGTTGCCATAAATGATGCTTAAGGTCGTCCAAATTTTGTTTTCCAGTGTTATCAGCTATGTTAACATTGCTTTATATATAATTATATTACGAATCCTAAACATACTTAAAAAAATTGTGCCAAGAATTTATAAAAAAAAAGTAGGTAATCATTTTTAATGTAAAAACTCAAATTTGAAAAATTTAAATTACTCAAAACGCACCCAAATAAAAAGAATTCTTTTAAAAATTGGAGTATCCACAAAGTCACCCCTGGTATAACATTTTATAAGCAATTTACAGCGGGTTAATTAAATGAAATTCACATTTATTTTCGGCTGGGATTGTTATTTATTCTATAAAATGTAAAAATGAAAGATATATTATAGGTTATAATTCCATAAAATTTTTATTTTTGTAAAAATTTTCGTTTTACCGATTGTAGGCATGTTATTTGCTTAGTTTAGTAGATAACACATTGTAATTCTAGTTAAGATAAGGACCCCAAAAAGTAGAGGATAATTTTTTGACGTTGAGACACCAAAAAATGTGAACTTTTGTAAGAATCTTTACGTTCCCTGTTGGAAATGCAGGCTAATCAGTCTTAACACATATTATAATGTCGGTTATAAAAGTTGCCCTAAAATAAAAGAATATTTTAGAATGTTGTTTGAACAAATATACTAATAAATATCATATTAGGCCAAATAGATTTTTAAAAGTGTTATAAATTTTATCGAAAAATTTTGGATAATTTTCATTGAGTGTGGCCGTCGTTGGGTTAACTACGACAACATGTGCCCGCCCTATTACATTAAACCTTTGTACGCGACACAATTATGTATAATTATATAAATAACCCAAATATAATTTATCAAATGTTCTAAATTAATATGAGGGGGTAGGGGGTGTGTGGGGTAAAACAATTTTCTTTACAAATCTAGCAAATTGCATGATAAATTACTATGTTTAAGCCTTATTTTACGGGAAAGCCAACCCGGTCCGTTTGCAAGTTTGAGTCCCAAAGCTAAGTTTACATAATTAAGTCAAGTTAAAATAATTCATTATGAGCTGGGCACAGAGTATTAATTGCCTATTTAAATTTTATTTGGAATAACATTTTTAAACTAATAGCTTTATCCAAAATGTCAAATTACTACTGCACATTCTATGGCAGATTTAACTTTTCAAAAGAATTGTGGACATGCCTGATATATTATTTTTTATATAATTCTTTACGTCTTAAACGTTTTCATACAAAAATTCAATAATAAATAACTTTTTTAGCAAAACATTAGAAAATTTAATGTAAATTATAGTAATATTTTACTAAGGCTCATTTTTTCGTTTCTCAAAAAATTCGTAATTTTGAAATTTGTTTTGTTTGCTAGACCAATCAAATTCCGCACTAAATTAAACTTCAAAGAGAGAGGGGAACTAATAATGTTTAATACATTTAAAAATTTAAAAATATTGCAACATTGTGTTTTAAAGTTTATTTTTAAATAATTGCAAAAAAAATTTCTTATATTATTAAGTTATTTTTTCAAATATTCTGAAAGAGATCAAATTTTTGTAAATATCATATTTTACAAATTGTAAAAATTATCTGGTAATTTGCACTTTTACAATACACTTCAGCAAATTAAAAATCTATAATTTTGTAATATTTAAAGCGGGCAAATCTGATTAGTCCAGCAAATAAAACAAATTTGACAAATTTAAAACAAAACAAAAAAAAATACAAAATAGGATGCGGCCTAAGTTGTCTTCATATTCTTTAATAGATTGCTGAAATTTTAACAAACATTTGGTTGTCTAACTCATTAATGAAAATTATTTACCCTTTTAAAGAATATATATAATTACATTTTTTTGTAAATTTGCAGCAATACTAATTGCCCGTAATTAAAAACAATTAAGTTTCCAATATAAATTACCGATTTGTTAAAAGTAAATGTTGGCCTTTCACAACTATAATGTATTTGAAGGGACAAAGTTTAGTATTATGTATTAAAGTTCAAACCGGGCCGTGATATTCCGGCCCGGCTCGCTCAACAGCCCGGCCCAAATTATGGTTTTTTAAGGCCTGGCCAGGAATTATACGGAAAAATTTTACTGCAAGCTATAAATTTTTTGCTTTAAAACTACTAATAAAATACAGAGTGTAGAAGTAATATCTTTTATTGTATAAAATTATTTTTAGTTTAGCAATATTTAAAAAAAAAATAAGGCAAAATGAGATGTAAAAAATCGCCTCGATACGGCTCGTAATTCTTTTTTTCCTAATTCGTGCCCGGCCGGCCCACCCAGCTCGGTTTTCGGGCGAGCCGCGGGCCAGGCTGGCTTTCGAGTCCCGACTTTGTATTTTCTATAACTTTGGTTTTTAAAATTTATTTTTACTTGTTCGTTGTTATTATAAAAAAAATGGCGTGGTGCTTATCTTCATGGTGAAAAGGATAAAATTATTTTTAACGTTGGTTCAGCCCGGATCAGAAAGATCGCTTATGGGCTAGCTGAGATTAACTTAAAAAATCCGTCAATCATCTCTTATGTGTATTAGTAAATTGAACTAAAATTTAGCTATAAAAATTGAAAAGAAAATAGTCATTGAAGGCCACTTAAGTATATAAATGCAATTTAGACGTTAACGACGTTATTTGGACGACTTAGAATTGCAAGCTACATCAAAGCGATTGGTTAGCTTGCTCTTTTTAGCTTCTAATATTATAAATTTATTATAGCACGCAATTTATTCTAATTTTTTAAGTTAATCTTGGGATGGCATTAAACCTACTTTTGAGGTAAAAAGTAGTGATAGCTCTCCCGCCCCATTCATTAAGATTTTTAAAAAGTCAGTTGATGTCAATTAATATGAAGTAAGTGCCAAAGGTTAAATGTGGTGAATGCCATCTTAATTGGTGCTAACTTAGTATAATCAAATCTATCAGCATAAGTTTTGCTATAGCCGAAACACGAGTTGACCATATACCGATTCATTGAATGTATATTTCGAGTTTTAATGAATCATGCATGACATTGACAATCAATGAAGCAAACACGGTTAAAATTTTCCCCCAGGTTAACCGGAAGAAATCGTATAAATTGAGATACATATTAGTAAGCCGTTATTTCCTTAAAATTTTTAAAAAAACTACCATAACTAGGTCCGGGTATAAATTTTATAAGTTGGTTCTTTTCCGAAAAAAAAGTCAAAAAAAACTTACAAAACATAGCAATTTCCACTGTTTAACATGGCGTGAATAATGTTTTTAACAAAAAAAATCTTTACATTATATCCGTAAGTGAGTGTTAGAGAGAGGAGCATTAAGTTAAAAATGCAAAAGATTATAGGTCAAGATTAGTTGAGAACGAGTGACATTACGCAACTCTTTAATGATATGAAATACTTCCTCGAAAAAACTAGCTGAAATTTTTTTTTAAACATTTTTTTGCAATGACTCTCCCGCCAAAAAGAGATGATAAAAAAAATATTTTTTTTCCTGTTCCAACTTTTCATTCCTTGGTTCAACTAACCTCTGGTTGATGTCGAACAAAATATACTCTATACCGTTCGAACTTTTTATTTATCAAAAAAGGATACGAAATTTATGCAAAAAGATTATTATATTTAAAGTATTTTTGGTTATTGGTCAAGGCTACCTCTTTTCTTTCATAAATATTAAACTTGCTCAGATGTTCTATCTATATTGATATAATCGCCGGTCTTCGATGGGCTACACCCTGGGTTACAATCGTAAATTTTGATTAGAAAAAACGGCTTGGATTTTATAATTTTCAAGATAGTAGGCTCTATCTTATAAAATTTATTTTATTTATTTGTCATAATAAATATTGATTAGATGTGCTAAAGAAAACTTTGACAACACTAATAATGTCATTAGGCTCAAAACTTTTAAACTCATCTGATCTATCTATCTTTGTGTATATTCATTAGATCAATAAAGTTTCCAATAAACAATAATGAAATGGGGGGGGGGGGTATGTCAAATTTTGACCATTCATAAAAAATTAGAGCCAGCATTAAAAGCCACAATCTAAACGAACACAATATCTCCAAGAGTGGATAACGTGGACACAAAAATTGCAAGGCAAAAAGCTAAAGAAACTTAAACAAGTCAATAAGAAACTATCCTCCGGATTTCTTTTTATTTCCCGGCCCCAATTGTTTGGTTTGTCCAAATATTGAATCGGGTGGTTTAAGCGCCCCTAAATCTAGGAAAGGTATTTACTAAATTCGGCTTATTTGACCCGTTTAGTGCTCCGGTTAAGATATTAAAATTATTATTGAGTCCTGTAGGAAAAATAATAAAAATTAACAAGGCGGAGTTTATAAAGTGGTTTTTAATTCTTTGCATCTCCTTTTTTTTTCAATTTATATTTTATTATTTATCAAATAAAGCTGACGAGGCTTATGAAAATATATTGCATCGACTGGCCGACTAGAAAACGTTGAATTAGCTGACGGACGGTTTCCATGCCAAGTCGATACATTTTTGGCTATGGGCAAGTTGGTATTATTATATTCAAGGGTAGAAATTACTAAAATTTTATAACTTAGAAATTACTAAATTAAAGTTGTTTATTTTATATATTAAATATGTAAATCCCAACAATATATTTTAATTCCGCAAATGAGCAAAATTCAAACTATATACTATATTTAATGCTCCCAATCTAAGTTTGTGCCCTAAAAATATAGACAATAAAAATTCCATATTGGGTACGCTAAGACACCATATCTAGAAATTTGCATAAATTTACATATCTTATTAAAAACACAAAAATTTATTATAATTTTTTGGGGCAATAAATTATGTTTCATTTTTTTTATTGTTTTTCAGAACATTTTTTTACTCCAAATGTTTACCGAGAATTGTGTAGAAAAGATTCTACAGCAAAATTAGCGAAAGGGCAAATCTAAGAAATATACTTATTTAAATACATTAAATATTTTCATAAGGTAGGCGCGTTCAGACTTCATTTGATTCAGAAAAAATTTTAAACATTTTGAAAATTTAAAATTTTCATATTTTTAGTTTTTACATCGAAAATTATTAGCCATTGTTTTTACATTTTTTCTAACACTCATCAGACCAGCTGCTCTAATATTTTTAGAATTCTGATAAATTTAGATTTAAATCTGTATAAACATAGCTGATATTCATTTCAACTACTCTAAGAAAAATTTTAACCTTTAAAAATCTTTTTAACATGGAACCAATATTTTTTTTAAAAATTATTTAAATATAAATGAAGTTTGAACGCGCTCTAATTGTCCAATTAGCAATAAAATTTAAATTTTGACATATGTTTATATTTGTTCGACAGTAGGGCGCATTCAGAGTTCATTTTTTTTAAAAAATAAATATTGGTTCAATGTTATATTTTTTTGAAGGGTTAGAATTATTAAGTGAGTCATGTGGAACCAATTTATTAGCTATGTTTAATGAAATTTAGACAGAAATTTAATAATTTCAAACAAACTCAGACTAGTAGCACGGAAAATAAGAATTTTAAAAACAACTTAATAATTTTCGGTAAAAACTTACATTTTGAATTTTTAAAATTTCAAAAATTATTTTGAAACATGAACACGAACGCGCCCATAAAGAGTTTCAAAAAAAAATTTTATTTTATAGAGAGACCTGGCTAAAGACTTTATTAATAATTTTATAAAACTAAGTTTTACTTACACATTAACTTTATTTAGTGCGCGTTCAGAGTTCATTCGGTTTTTCAAATATTTTAAATTTTTTCTCCTGACATAAAACGCATTTTTATAAAGAGTTGCCATTAGCATAATTTTTTTTTAAATAGTAGTTTATAAAAAATTAAAAAAAAAAAATAAATTTTTTAACATTTCCGTAATAATAAATTAACTCTGCACTCCCATATGATATAGCCTAGGATAATTCCTATGCCCTTATGTCAGCCTGATAGGGCTTAATTTAAACTCGATAAACGCAAACGCTGACTTGGGTTAAATATTTAAATTTAGCTCGTGCTCACTAGCTTATTATTAAAGGTCTAAAGATTAAGTTATTCAGCCGCTTGAAAGTGAATATAGAGTGTATTCAAAGGCGATAAAAGAATCCCCTATAACGGCATTGACCTTTAAATCTTCCTCATAAGAATAATTGATCCTTTCCAAAAGCAACATAAAATATATATTTTAAATAGGAGCGGTGTACTTAAGTGGCTTTTATTAGCTCGCAAATAATGTTATCATCATGTTTGACATTTAATCATTAACAGTATTACATTCGTTTCATTAAACAGGTCACCAAACATTTTATAAGCTAAGTACAGAGACCAAACCTGCCATCTTAGGGATTTTCAAATCCGTTTACTTTTTCTAATCAAAGTCAGGTATAAATATTGAAAACATTTGATAAAATGTTAAAAAAAACAAAAATGTTTTAAAAACAAATATAAATAAATTTTTTTTATATATTCACAACAGCTATACTTTATTCCAACTTTGATTATTTTTATTTAACCCGATAATAATATATAGTGTCCTATTTAGGTTGGAGTGCTAAATATTCTGTATTATCTAAATATTGATGTTATGAGCTTGATATACATATTATTTCTCCCTATTTGAAATAAAAAAAATAATTTACAAGTGACTTTATTAAAATAAATATATGTTGAATTTTTTCTCTTTAGGGTATTCTCTAGGTCGTAAAATGTGTTATACTGGTCAAAAATGGCCATTTTTTTTTATAAGGACGTAGCAAAATAGCCAAAAAAAGAAACTTCGGAAAACGAAAACATATATGAGATATGGCCATCTTGAAGAATATTTCATTTCAGTATCAAAAACTTCTTTTTTGACATTGATATTTATCGACTATTACACAGGTCAACAAATATCAATGTTAGAAACGTGAATTTTATGAAAACATAAAAGAATGCATCCCCATGATGCCATAAACTCATATAAATTTTTTGTTTTTCTTAATTTCTTCCGTCTTTGGCCTCTTTGATCCGTCTATTACGAAAAATGGCCTTTTTTTACCAAATTGACAGATCTAAATATACCCTAAAGAGAAAAAATTTAAAAATCTTTTTTGCATATAAAATTCCCTTGTAACTTATGTTTTTAATCACAAATAATAAAAAATAAATTTTATAAATATATCAAGCTGTTACATCGGCATTTAGATAATACAAAATATTTATTCCCTAAGATGGCAGGTTTGATTTCTGTAGTTAACTCATAACTCTTAAAAAATTGTTGACCTGTGTTATTTATATATTTAATAAAGGTGGTTGTGCCTTCAATTTGGATTAGTTTTTACATGATTCTGCTAACATTTTTTTTTAAACTTCCAAGTTTAACCCGCGAATGGTAGGTGAGATTTTTGTAACGCGAATGGTACAGTGGGGTCCATACGAACCCCAATTAAACCTCTATAACTTCAGAAGTTTTAGAGCTTTGATTTATTTTTTATTATTTTGAAGAAAAAAACGTGTTCGTTAATTATAGCCTAATATAAGTTATCATTAATGAAAAGTGCAAATTTTATACGACACAAAGTAGAAAAAAATCTGAAAAATTAAAGTTTTTTATATTTGCTTATTACATTAAATTAACCATATCAATATAGTGAATATATCAATATTATTGATTAAATCGTGTTTTTAGATCGGGTATAACATTTTATAAAAAATTCATGGAAAAAAATTTTATGAAATAAAAAATTATTTTTCGCTATTATTTACCTTAAAAACTAGACATTTTACAAAAAAAAATTATAATTTCTATCATTATTATACAATACAAACATTTTATAAACTTAATATGTAAAATGTTTAGAAAAATAAAAAAAAAACAAGGTTGCAAATATTTAGGTTTGAATTAACATAGGCAATATAATGGGTTTCAACATTGAAAATTACTAAGTGGGTCCACTCCAATTTAATTTCTAAATTCTAAATAAATTTTGTTATTAGGCTTGGACCAAATTTTTATCACTAGTTTTGTTTATTATATATTTAAGAAAAAGTCACAAAATGTTTGCCAATAATATATATTATATTTTAAGATATTCAAAATATAAAAAGTGCTGGGGTCCGTATGGACCCCACAGTACCAATCACAGGTTATTTTATAATTTTTTTCTAAACTTTGGACGCATTATAAAAAAATTTGAGGCATTGGTATTAAGACTAAACCCGGGATCGTTATCGCAAGAAGACTAAACCCTGTAAAAATCGTTTATGCTGTTTTATTGTTGTCCAGTGTAATCTATATTTTATGTTCCTGAAATTATTTTAGCCTAATAACTTGTTTTAAAAAAAGTTATGCTATTTTTTCTAAAAATGTATGGGTTGGAAAAGACTTTTGAGCGGTAGTATATATAAGGCCAAACACACAAATACGAATGGTACAGTCTTTAAGTTGCCGACAACCCATTTTTAAAATTTATGGCTTGTATCATGCTGTTCCAACTTTTATACGGTAATAAAACTTTGTGGAACACGTACTAATAAACTTATTTTTTATGATTATTCGAGGAATACCCCAAAGACTGGTATTTTGAACCTGGTGTCTTTTTTTTCAAATTATGTGTTTCAAAAACTATTATTTAAATCGTAAAAAATTTATTTTTGTCACCCAAAACTATAGGCTTGAAAAACATTTAGGATCACGAAAAGCCTCAGACGCCTTCACCCTTGCCCCATAATATGCTGCAAAGTTTTTTCTGCTCAAATTTAGTATTAAAGACCATTAAATTTTTGAGAACAAATTTTGGGAAGAAAAATGCTATCGGGCTAATTAAATGATCGTTGACCTTATATACATAATTAATGCCCTTCCTCTTCAAATTCATATACCAATTTTTATTTCACTTCATTACGCATGTATTCAAGTGGGATAATGGACTTTAAATTAAATGATGGGATTAATCGCTAAGCAATTTCATTTTTCTCTTGAATTTTTAAAATGCTTACAACTTTTTAAAGGTTAGTTATTAAATGTTGTGGGCTTCGTCAAAGTTAATGGAGTAGCAAAGCAAATTTGGTGGATGCCAAACATCTTTTCATGTAAAAAAAAATTTTGTTAAATTTTTACGATTATTCGAAGATTAAATAAATTTTATTAAATAGTAGCCAATAGGCAACAGTATAAAGTGCGCACATTTTATTTAGAAGGGCCAGGGGGTCGGAAAAGAGCTTATTTAAAAATTCTCAAAAAACCTGGCAAATTGGCATAACTAAGAGGGCAGGTAAACATTATTTTAAACTCTAATTGGGGATGGCCAACCTTGAAATAAATTTATATTTTTTAAAAAGTTGGCATATGGTTACCTTACTGTAAACCCCTCTACTGGTAATGGACCATAAAAATCACGGTTGATCTGATTAATTTAACAACAAATGTTTTTTTAAATGTTCAGAATTCTCGCAAATTTTTCGTTAGCCTGGTAAAGATATTAAATCGCGACAATTGAACCAAAAACCCCTTTAATACCTTGTATGTATTATTTGCGTGTGGGGGTTATAGGGATCGTTTAAAAAGAGTGGAGAAGGGGTTTGGGAACATTTTGTATGTTTAATTGTTCGCCATTACAAGGAAGTAAGGTCGGCAAATAATAATTTACTTATACGAAAATTTGTCATTTCTAGAAGTTATATACTAACATACACGAAAGTGCTTACCATAATGCAAAATAAAGTTTATTTATTGCAATGTATGTTTCATTAAGTGTGGATATTGATATTATGATCTAAAATAGCAAAAAATTCCAGATTAATTTTTATAAAGAGGGCCTGCCCCCACTAAAGTTATTGCTTTGCTGTAAGAATGAGTGTTTTTATATGTAATTTCTTGCATGGTTTATGCACTAAAAACATATTTTTAAGTACCTTCCTCGAAAAAACAAGTAAGAGAGTAATGAGTAGCCTGTTTGATAATTTGTTTTAAATTATATTTTAGTATTTATAATTATTATCCCAACAGATTATCTCCAATGTTTTAGCCATATCAATTTTTTGGACCGGAACGGAATAATAAATAAATGTTATGATATTTTTAAATTGAGTTTTGGCGCTTTTCCATTACCTTTGCCTAGGTCTAAAAAAAAGTCCGGAATACGATTTGGCTTGCTCGAAACGGGTTCGAAAATCCGACAAAGTAACATTTCTTTTTAAAATAAATTAAATAAAACTGAACCTGGCTAAATTATGGAATCAATTGACTGGCCGAGCTACAGCATTTAAATTGGTAGTTAGCAAACCTAACGAATTGGGTTAAGTTACACAGGTCAACAAATATCAATGACCCGACCGTGAATTTTATGGAAACATAATAGAATATATCTCCATGATGGCCTTATCTTATATATATCAGTCCTTCTAGTTTCTTCCGGCTTCAGCTCGTAACATCCATCCTTATCGAAAAAATGGCCTTTTTTGAAAAAATTGACAGATCGAAAATGCACTAAAAAGAAATAATTTTTAAATTTTTTATCACTTGTGACTTATATTTATCATACCAAATAACGAAAGTTTTTTTAGTATAAACTCATACATCAGCATTTAGATAGTACCTCGTCCGAACTTAAATACGACAATGTTATTGATTTTTAATTAAAGTTTTATTTGAAGTTTGAATTTAACAGTTTAGCTGTTGTAAATATGCAAAAAAAAATTTCAATTTATTTTTGTTTTTAAATCTTTTTTTTTTGCATTTTTTCTAAAATTTTCAATGTTTATAGCTGACTTACTAAGTTTAATTAGAAAAAACCGTAAACGGTAAACGGATTTGAGATCCCTAAGAAGGCGGGTTTGATCTCCGTAGTTAGCTTATAACTCTCAATTATTTGTTGACCTGTGTTATTGACCTAATTATCCTATTGAAAACCATTTAAATATTAGTTATGAACAAGGACCGAACAAATTAAATACTCCAAATACTGAAAACTTAAATCGTTAAATTGCTCCTTTATTGTAATTCACAATCTTCCTCCTTGAATATTTAACTTACAATAAGTCATTTAGATGGCACGTTTTCTGCATATAAGTCCCCTAAATTGTTCTGTCTTGTACAAAATTGGTTCTGCCAACGCTACATAAATTTTAATCATGCGCCGATATTTTTGTATGGGCTCGATCTTTATCATTATTGTAGTAGAGCAGATGTGGAAAAAAGGAGACAGCAAAAAAAAATTTTAGGGTTTAATTATACTAATTTTTAGTTAAACCTGTTAAAAAAGGCTGTAATGGTGAACGACGATTGGATCCCAATTTAAAACCATTTTACCAAAATAAAGTTTGATGATCAAATAAATAAGTGTATCTAAATAAGAAAAAAATTTAAAGATATTTGTTTAAAGAGTTTAAATAAATTGTATAAAATAGACAAAAAAGGTCGTAGCAAACATAGCCATATTTAGTTTAACTAATTAAAAAATTATTTGTTTTGTAGTAAACGATTTTTTAAGTTTGTCAATAAAACCTAAGCTTTAGACAAAACCAATAAAAATTTGTTTTTAAGTTATATTATTATGCCCACATATATTCTAGTGCAACAAAAAATTTATAAATTTTGAAATACTTTTTAATAACTAAAATAAAAAATATTTCTAATTATATTAATTACAAATATTAAAGCAATCAAGTTTAAAAAAATATTTAAAATATATTTATTTAAGCGCTAACAAAAAACCATGCTAGTTGCAAAAAATTAATACTTATTTTTGCAAAATGGCATTTATTTTAGTTTTTTAGGCATATATTATCAAAATTAAATATATCTAGGCGTTTTGTATAGCAGACTATATCAAACTTTCTTTTAGAATTGCGAGCAATTTAAAAATAATTAACACTTTAATATATTGAACGCAAAATTGCAACTATTTTTAGATCTAGACAATATTTAAAGATAAAGATTAAATGGACGATAATTTTATGAATGTCTGAGAATTTCTTATAATAGCAGACGATTATATTCTAGATTCTAATGGCCAATAACTGTATAAATGTTAAGCTTTATATTTATGAGCTTACCAAGGGTATGGCGAGATCCTTTTCTTCTATGCTTTTAGGTATATTTGCTAAAATATTAATTTATAGGCACGACAATAAATGGCATTTGGCATACATCTATAGTTTATAATGGAAAAGAATATTTCTATGGCAAAGGTGGTGTTATGAGTTGCGTTCCTGTAATTATTTAAAATATTTTAAATAAAAATAAAATTTTATTAATGTTTATGTATAAGCCTGTTTTTTAAATAGCAAAATTAAAGCTTGCTTTATTTTTTGTTGCCATCTATCCATTTTGATAATTACCTTTGGCTCTTTGTGTGATTTTTAAATATCTGTTAAAGTAAATAAAATTCCAGGTAATCTAAATGAATATATTTTTTTAAGTATTAGATAAATAGTTGTTTACAATAAGTCTTCAGGTCTACTATCTTATGCAATTTTTGCATTATTTTTCATTATTTTAAATTATTGGTTCAGCTTGAATGATTTTGAAATTACACTCTAAGTTATTTTAAATATATTAGGTGAAACCAAATATTATGTGCCTTTAATTACAAAATTATTGCAATAGGAACAAAAAAAATGTAAAGTATGTAGCTTAGATATAAGAAATTCTGCTATGAGGCCTAAATTTTGTTTTCTTTCATTTTTTTAGTTAACTTTTTATACAAAATTACTAAGCATTGTTTTATACATTTTTTCCTCCTGGTGCTATTGCTAGTTTTAAATTTTATTAAATTTAAATATAGATTCATATAAACCCAACTGATTATTATTTTATGACCTATTTTAATTTAAGCTTTTAAAAAATTTACACAATTAATTTTGTTTTAATTAAAATTCAAATAGTTTTTTTAACAGACAAATAATTGATCACATTAGTGGTCCACTTAATCTGATATAATAACTCAGATATTGACCTTTCATTTTTAGAAAATGATCAATATTTATACAATATATAATGCAGGCCATAGAATTCTAACTAATTTTGATTTTTTTGTTTTTATGATTACTTTTTTAGCCAAATTTATAAAATTAAATCTCCAAAAAGCCCAATGAGAAAACAAAATTTAAATTTTTTTTTTAAATAATTAAATTAATTATAGTTGTAATAATATTATTGAATTTTTGATAAATTTCCCCACAATTTTGGACTTACGTTTTTATTAGCTTCCATTAAATATAAAATCAAATTCTTGCGCAAAATTGATGTGGTTATGAATATGGACCAGAACCTTAATGTGCAGAATTTCTATATTTAGATGTTTTTGGACTTTTGGATATTATAAAGTTTAGGCAATGTTACATGTTATAATTTATTTTTTATATTAATTTTTTGCATTTTTAGGTTAATGTTTTTTTTGTATTAAATAATCTGATTACATTTTTTGTAATTTTATGCATACCTTTCATATTCTTACCTTACAAACCTTTAATTTAATATATAATTTTTTTAATTTTACCCGCAAAATGGTAGGGTGAGAAATTTGTAACATGAGTGTTATAGGGGGTTCCATACGGACCTTAATTTTAAACCTCTATAACTTCAAATTTAATAGCTATGACCTTTATTTTTTATTATTTTCAATAAAAATACGTGTTCTTATTACACTAATATAAGTTATCATTAATGTCTATTACAAATTTTTATATAATAAAAAGTAAAAAAAAATCTGAAAAATGGAAATTTTTCATTTCTCCATATTTCATTAGATAAATCTTGTCTATAACTAAATGCATCAATTTTATTGATTAAATATTGTTTTTAGGTCTAGTAGAAAATTTTAAGTAGGATTTATGAAAAAAAAATTTTGTAATGAAAAATTATTTTTGGCTATAATTAACCTAAAACTAGATATTTTATAAATAAAAAAAATTTTTTTTATACACTAAACATTTTATATAACTAATTTGTAAAACCATTTAAATACCAAAAAATTAAAATTGCAACTTTTTTAGTTTAACTTACATTAAGGCAATATTATGGTTTTCAACAGTGAAATTAGTGTGGGGTCTACATGGACCCAATAGAATTTCTAATATCTAAACGAATTTTGTTATGAGACTTAGACCAAATTTTATTTACTAGTTTTGTTTATTAGAAAAAAGTCACATAATTGAGCAATAATGTATAATATTTTTGAAGATATTTAAAATTTAAAATGTGCTGGGGTCCGTACAGACCCCATAGTTCTAATTACGGGTTAAAACAATTTATAAATTTTTAGCCAAGGCATAGAAATTTTTGTTTTTTGCACTATATTAATTATACACACCACAAATTAAGGTTGTTATAATGTTTTATTACTTTTCATCATGTGAAATGCGCGTTTTGCTTAAACAAGGGATAGAAAACCCACACCCTTTGGAGATATTAAACATATAAAACTAGTAAACATATTTTTGAAAGAAATAGATTTTTCTCTTATATGAAGCATCATTAATAATTTTGTACATGCATACTCTAAAACTCATGTTAAAAAGAATTAAGTTTTATATCTTTTTAGGGAACTGTGTGCTTTTCAGATTTTTCTTTTTTCAAAATTTTTAAATTTTTCTAAATAAGTTTAATGCTAAGAAATTTTTAAAGCATTAGAATTTTAAAATAAATAATTTTGATATAAATAAATATATTTAGAACTTTTGCTTAAGATACAAGAAAATATTGTATAAAAATGTGTAATAAAATAATTTTTATTTTTAAAACTCAAGTTTCAAATATTTAATATTTTTTTAAAAATGATTGAACTCTGAACGCCTATACATAATTTTTTTATATATCTAATATGTATTTAAATTTTCAATAGCACTATTTAAATTTTTGTAATTTTTTTAATATTGTTTTATTTATTTATAACTTTTATTTACTTTTATGTATTTTGATATTCTGAAAATCTAAGTTATTCAATAGCTTTATATTTTTACATAATTGATTGATTTTTAGAAATCAGATATGCAACCTTAAAATTTTAATTGGGCTAGAGCTAAATAATTATTTTATTAAAAATTAATTTTATATAGTTTGTTTTAGAAAATAATTATTCAAGTGATTAAACTGTGATACCCCCCCCCCCCCCACCACAGCCCCACCCCACATTTGACATACTTTAACTTAGGCTTGGCCCATTGTTTTTTTATATTAGGCCGGGCCCGAATTAACAAATAAGGCTTGATTTTTGCAAGCTTAAATTTTTTTCTTCAATATAATAATTAAAATATTTAGAAATAATATTTTCCTCCCCATAATAAATTTATCATTTTTACTTTTTGTTGTTAATAGCTAAATATAGGCCAAATCAGCCTGGCCGGTAATTCTTTTTTTCTAATTCATGCCTGGCCTTTTTGCGGGCGGGCAGGTTTTTAATTTGCAACTGATCTCTAATCGTGTCACTTACTCCTTTATTTGTCTGTACAAGTGTCTCTACATGTAGGCAACCTAAGCAATTGCAATTAAAAAAAAGGATTAAGAAATAAAACTAAGTGTAAGAAGTTTGCATTTATATCTTAATGACATTATTAACGAGCGCCATTATAAACTGAAGGGCAAGTATAATTTTGAAAAATTTAAAACTTTTTTTTTTCAATAAATTTGATAACACAAGATTTTTCTGAGTGTGAAAATTTTGTGATAAATTATGTCTACAAATTTAAAATTGGCTAAATCTGATTTTTTTTGTTTTTAATTAAATTAAGGTATGTTTTGTGGGTGATGTCTACTTTAAAATATATGTGCTCATAAAATTAAATCTTATTTAAATTTTTGTTTTTAATTAAATTAAGGTATGTTTTGTGGGTGATGTCTACTTTAAAATATATGTGTAAGCTCTAAAAATTAAATCTTATTTAAATTTTTGTTTATTTATCATTCTGTATAATGTTATTTGATGTGTATGATTACAATTTACAATGTTAGAGCTTATTAAACAGCTTAATTTAAGATTTCAGTTGATTTCAAATTCATATAATTTGTATTCCACTTGCCCTAGCTTATTATTAACATTGTCGTCCTTTCGCACTTTGTATTTTTTTGCCAACGTCGACACATTTACTTTCTTTTAGTAGTTTTAACTTTTTTAATTGTTGGTTTTGAGGATTATGCTTTAAGGTCGTTGTTTACTTATGTCAGGTTAATTTACGAGCTTTGCTGAGAGTCCTAACCTTATTTTGAATCATAAATTTTCCTTACCCATTTATTTCAGCCACTCGAACCTTTTTTATAACCCTTTAACTATGAAAACTTTTGCATCTACCGCCGTCTTATGAACTAATTCTTTTATTTCAAGGTGCATTTTCTAAAAAATGTTTTTTTGTGGGCGTCGATAGAGTGCTGATGAATTTTTCACATTCCGCTTAGGGTGATAGAAATTAATTTACAGCGCCCCGCCCCCTCTTTCTTGCTGTGACAATTTTCGTTATATTTAATGCAATTTGATACCTTGCGTACAGCGTTGAAAAAACATTATCCAAACCTATTTTATTGTTTTGCTCTCTACCCCGACTTCTCTAATGCGAAAATCAATGAGTCAAAATCATTGGTGTTCCGGCAGATGCACAAAACGATATATATATAATTGTTATCGTAATTATTATTAAATTTTCATAAAAAATCACACAAAAAAATATGTAAACTGATTTTCCTTTTCCTTCAAAATTCTATGATGTATCGGTTTACGTGGAATGTGTTTGGTGCAACAAAATTTCTTTAATTTTTTTTTTCAAATTTGAAGATTAAAAGATAAAATTCGAAGTTTTAAATTTTTAGGAGTCTAACTTTCCATTTTTTTCCATTTCTTTTCTTATTATTCCGGCGTAATTGGCCTTCTATAAGGTATTTATTAGCTTTAAAATTAGAAGTTTGGCCACGTTCTTTTCGATCTGTTTCATTGATTTAATTTTTCATATATTTTAAACTCCAAATCTGACTTTATAAAATTTTAATTTTTGTTATCATCGATATAAGGTCTGATTGTACTATAATTTTCGTACCTTTCTCCCCTTATTCATATATTCCAACTTGTGTTTCATGTCCTCCAGACCTCAGGCACAGGCCTGCTCAGTTAACGGGCTTAAGTAGGGCTTAGTCGAAAGATTTGTAAATAATATTGGACTGACAAAGGTCAAATATAAATTATTATGGGCCGGCTTAAAAAAATTTAAAACTGGCGGGGGTCATGGTTAAAAATTTCGGCCTTTAGATATCATTCTTTTTAACAACAGTAGGAAAATGCCAAATTGCTATGCGGCAACGTTCATGCTGAAAACAAAAGATAATTAGGTCACTCTACCAATACTTAATATTTTTATTTATATATATTTTAATATTTCCGAAAAAAATCTTGCTATAGTTTTAGAGGCTTACTCTTATTCGTTCAAAAGTCGACCTTTTAGCTCCCTAATTATGACATTTTATAACCTGCCACCCAAATTTCTATAATAAAATGTTATATTGGTCACTAAACAATAATATAACAAACCCACATGTATTTTTATTTGTTGGAAAAAAATTAGTATTTTTTTGCACAGCGTTAGGCTAAATTATTGGTTTAATTTTACACAATAATTTGATTGGTAAATTTATTATAAATTTTACCTTAAGGGCTCCGTTATTGGTCCACCAGACGAATCAGTTGTTTTGGGTGACACGGAAATTGATCCGGAACTTTTTCAGCAATACCTACATAGCCTGAAAACCGAAAATTTTACGTTAGCTTAGTTTTTATTTTTATTATTTAAACTTCACATATATATTTTTCAAATTTGTAGATTACTTGTCAGATCTTTGAGATAGATTGTTGTTGTCAAATCTTTGACTTTGAGAAAGTTGTTTGTATAATTGAGTGGAACAGATTTATTTGATACATAGTTCGACAAATTTTATTATAAATACGCTAGCTTATAACTCATTATTTATAGGAATATAATCAATGCACTATTATTTATAAACATTTATGAAAAACAATATTTAAAAGAATGAATACATTTCATTTTAATAAAATCGCATCCAGTAACTTTTTCCAAATTTTGGCCATCATTCTGATCGTCGTGAATCTATAGTGTCAGATGATTCAAAAAACTAAATAAAAACATTAGAAATTATACCACATTGTAAAATCTTTTTCTTATGTTTCACAAACTTCCTGACATTGATAGATCTGTGTTATAATTGTAACTTTTGTTAAAAATTTGCACTCCTTAATTATTATGACCTTTGGTCGGACGAACTTGAGCACAGCTAAATTTGTTTTAGTTACTAGTTCGATGGGTGACCGCCGACAAATTCGAAGGCTGTCCATTTTTTCGGACTAAATCATTGTCGCGTGTTAAATCTCATTTAACTATTTGGGGCCTGCTCTTGAGTTAAAAGAGGCAAAGCCCTAACCGATAAGCCGTTCCTTCATTGGAATAACGTCTGGAGGAAACTTCTATAACACAGGATTGATACCTTTAAATATAAGATTTTACTTTAAACCCAAAAATGTTTATTTCACTATTGGCCCACTTTTTTTGGAAATGTTACTTTGGTGTATAATAGTGAATAGCTGGTATGGGCAAGTGATTCAAAAAATTTATTAAGTTAAGTTATAGTCAAACCAACTACTTTCTCTAGCTTATAATAATTAGTTAAGTCCTTATAAATAATTAAGTTATAATGGTTTTTAGTTAAGTTGAAATTTTTATAACTATAAATTTTAAGGTAATTTTTGGCACAAAATTTTATTAATTTAATTATCCTATTATTGCGTAATTAGATTTAGTGAGCTCTCACTTTTAATAATTAATAGTGAGAATTTTAATAAACCCAGTGCTTAAAAGCTGTTTTGTAGCCGAAAAAGAACTATTGGCAGAGAAGGCCATTATTTGATGATTTAACGATTACTCAAAATAAATTTAACTATAACTTTAACTTAGTTAGTTATCAATACTTTTTGTCCATCCCTGGTTAATAATACCTTAGCGGATTTAAATGTTTTGGTTTATACTTTCTCGTTTAAGTTTTTTAAGGCCTTTCGCTCTAGAAGGTCACTTTTTTAAATTAAATGTATCACATTTTAATTTTACAAAAACATTTTTTAATGTTAATAGCCTTCCGATTAATCTAAGATTTTTTGCATAGAACGCTGGTTGACAGCAGCCTGCTGTATATTTAGCTGCTGAGCTAAAAAAAACTTGTTATTCTTTTCCCCTTAATTACATTGTAACTCAAGGCTATTTCATTATCTCAGAGGGAACGAATACAATCTATTCCATCACAATTGCAACACGTTTAGCAATGAAGTCGCTCAGTTCCTAACCGGTCAGACCATTCCATCGTATATTATAGATTTACCTTCTCAGGTCCTATCCAGGTACATGCATTCTTTTTTTTAAAAACCGAGAGTTTTCATAATTATGTTTAAGCTTTTTTAACGGGCCAAAGATTCTAACTTAAATTGCCCCATATTCAAATTTAATTTGGTAGCACTATAAAACAAAAAATTTGGAATTAGGTTTTAGAGACCCATTGGTAAATTATTGCTTATATCAGGTCCACAAATATCAATGTCAGAGACGAGATTTTTATGAAAACATAAAAGAATGCATCCCCATGATGGCCTAATCTCATATATATTTTTCGTTTTTCTTAGTTTCTTCCGTCTTTGGCTCCTCAGATCTGTCTATAATGAAAAATGGCCCTTTTTGACCAAATTGGCAGATCTAAATATACCCTAAAAAGAAATAATTTAAAAATCTTTTTTGCATAAATTTCTTGTAACTTCTATTTATAATCACTCACATATAATGAAAATTAAATTTTATTAATACATCAAGCTCTTACATCGGCATTTAAATAATACCAAATATTTCGCGTCCAAACTTAAATACGACACGATATATTATCGGTTTTTAACGAAAATATTATTTGAAGTTTGAATTTAACAGTTTAACTATTGTGAATATGCAAAATTAAAATTTCAATTTATTTTTGTTTTTAAATCTCTTTTGTTTTTTGACCTTTATTTCTAAAATTTTAAATGTTTATAACTGACTAACTAAGTTTGATAGGAAAAACGGTAAACGGATTTGATGTTCCCTAAGATGGCAAGTTTGATCTCTCTAGTTAACTCATAACTCTCAAAATTGAGCTTTGATTTAATATACATTGGCCCAATATAAATTTGTTAAAAATATCAAATTGAAATATAGGTATATAATAAAATTAATTTATCTAAGCGTTTACTACTATGCCATTGAAACTAATAATACATTTAATTATAGCCCTTTTGGACCCGTCCTTCAATCTTACATCGAAAATCTCGAGTCATCTTTTGACCCTTTATCAAATACATACCCTTTATCATCTAGCTCAAATAATAATCCCGACACCAACTCTGACAACAACAATAATAATAATAATAACAATAATAGCAATAAATAAATAAATTATAATTGCCATAATATATCAACAATGTTTAAACTTATATTTGCTGCCCTTAAATAATACAAATAAATTTGTTTTTTTGTTGAAATTTCAATTACCTAAAAATTATTAATATGAGTCAAAATAATACATCCAAGTCCTCTAGTCCCGATGGCGGGGCCCTCAATAAAAGTAAGCTTCAAAACGCAGCCAGTAAGGCCGAGGACAGCCCACCCACCATTGAAAGTTTCGAGGATCCGAATAAACCTGACTTGTTTGTCGGCATTGAAGTTTGTAGTATTTCCTAGTTTTACATCAATATAATCCAATTTTTGTTCAATGATCAATGTATTTTAAATAAATCTGTATAAAAGTTTTTCAAAATAAAATTTTTATTTATTAATGTGATTTCAAAAACGCATTTTCTTAAAGTGTTGATTCTAATTAATATTTTTGCTGAAACAAAAAATTTTGAGGTAATAAAAAAAATTTAGATTTTTTAATAATTTTACAATTATATATTCATTGTGAATATGCCTTAATAATAAATTAAGCTGCAAAAAAAATACAATATCAATTCTATTGTTTAAATTTTTATAACACTGAAAATAATGTTTTTTGGTATAGGGCCCGTTAAAGGTTGATCCATTATTTTAATTGAAGCTTAAAATTTTTGAATCGTTAAAAATTTTTGTCAGTTTTTAAGTCGTATCAATACAATTTAAAATTTTACCGTGTAAAAAATATTAACATTGAACCATTTTTTGTGTAATTTTTTAAAGTGTAAAATTTAAATAACAGTGAACGCGCCTAATATTGGGCATGTTTTGAATCCATTTATATTTTGTCTTAAAGGCGGCCGAATTGTATGACAAAATGAAAGAAAAATTAAAGGATAAAATGACGCCAGCTGAGGCACAGCTGTTGAATGATTGCTACACATACATTATAACGGAGGATCCTCTCTGGTGCGTGAACGATAACCATGCCCAATTTTTATGTAAACCAAATTATTTTTATGCCACGTGCACAAATTCATGAAATAAAAAATGCATTTTTTGCTAGTTTCCATTTAGTTTTGAATTAAAAAAAATATTTTAAAGAAAAATATATTCGTAATTTATCAAGCCGGAGTATAATGCACAATATATACAATTTGATTTTTACCCTCTCCAAAATAAATTTCTTAATTTAATGTATTTGGTGATTTAGAGCCATAATTATTGCAGAGCTGAGAAAAAATCTGGGTGAACTTTTTTTTAAAGTTAAGGTTTTATCAGCTGATTTTTTGCTATAATTTTATTTCTCTTTATAAACAAGCCTAAATATTTTTTTATTGAAATATATAAAAACAAAAAGTTTTGCCCTAAGATAAGCTTTTTCTCAGCTCTGATTTGTGGATAATGCCTAGTTAGGCAACATCCTTTTAAATTTTATTTTGCTAAAAAAACATGTTTTAATTATCTTTTGTTTTTATTACACTTAACTTTTATTTGTTTGTATATTTAATAATCTATTATTTTTTGTATATCAAAGTGGTTAATGAAAAAAACATTAACGACTTGAGTTTTACTTTTACATTTAAACACTCTAATTAGTCAAAATATTACACGACACGAGTGGCACGTACACTAAAGAAGATAAACTCTTGGTACTACAAATGCTCCAGCTATTGGTTCTATCATTCGATTTCATACTCGTGGTTAAGCACGAATATACACATGGGATGATGGCTTACATACAACAGTTTGATAAGCTGTCTCAGGAAGAACAAATGGCTATTCTTACAATGGTTTAATTTTTCCTAACTTTTTGGATTATTTTTAAAAAAAATCATGGTGAACCCATTTTATGTTCTCTTATCTTAAGGTGCATTCATCTCTAAATTTTAGGTTGGCGAATTTTAATATTTTTTTAATGAAATGATGAAAATGATTATACCCAGCTATAGGAATAAAAAATATTAATTATAAGTGGAAAAATAATACGTTTTAGAGCAATCAATTTGGAGAAATTAATATTTTGTCATTTTAAATGCTTTTTTCCATAGGCCATGTCCTATAATTGGTTTAATTTTTTGTGAAATTGAAAACAACGGAATTTCATATTTATGAAAACAAGTTTAACCTATTCTATTAAAGGAGCCAAAGGGCAATACAAAATGCCATTACGATGTCATTAATCACGCCTTTTTATACTCATTTTTTAGAAAAATGAAAACGAAACTAGACATGATCATATATTTATTTTGTAAATTTTTACCTCGAATTATTATCCTAATAATTTTTATGATTCTTGCTTTTAGCTGTGTAATTGTTGTTACACCAAAACTGGGTTTTATTTTCTCACTTCCATGATCGAATGGCCTGAGAATCATCCCGTCCAATATAGTAACGGTTCGATTGTTTCAAAGATTATATCGGATTGTCTCATTACCAAGCAACAGCAAGAAGCCTCTAAATCTTCAAACGTCAAAACGGAAAAATTTGACTTAGCTTGTAACTTAGTTTGGCACCTTTCGGCCCATAAGGTTTAATTAATCTCCGTCAATTATATTCTATTCAACTTATAATTCGTTTAATTGTTTTTATTCAATCTTTTTAATCTTTTTTTTTCTGAACAATAATTTTTTTTATTAGTTTGTTCTGAATCTGAACGCACAGTTTTTTTTTACTTTAGGGCACGTAAGTGAGTTTTTATTTTCGTGAAATTTTCAAAATTATGAAAAAAAAATTTTGAAATAAAACTCAAATTTTTAAAAAGTTGCCAAATTTAGTATATGCGCTTAAAATGCTTTTTCTGAAATTAAAATTTTTTAAAAAAATTTGCAAAAAAAATAAAATTTTTAAGATTTTTAGAATTTTCAAAATTTTACGAAAATAAAAACCCACTTTGCACGTGCCCTTAACCACTGCTTTTAATATTTTTTATCCTTTTATTTGTTGTTTAAGTTACCGGAAGAAATGGCAATGGAAATTTCGATTGCTCTACTACAAGCCATTAAATCTGAAAAGAATGAAAAAAATTGTAAAGTTGTTTATTTGTCTTTTAGATTACCTCATTCATATAATTACTAATTAATATATTTGTATTTCTAGTGTTTGCCTTGCTAGTTGGACTAAGCTCGTTTCTGGAAATAACGCCCGAAGTAAATTTTAAATTTTTATTTATAATTTTTTTTTATAAAATAAATTTAGACTGGATATAATGTTGTTACTATTTTTTAAATTTTGTTTCTTTGACAGGTTCAAGGCCTTTGCCAAGTTATGGAAATGGATATGGACAAATACAAAGGCGTTTCAAACCGGGTCGATCTATTATGCGAGGAAATAAAGTTTAAGCTCGACAAACCGTTGACATACATGAACCAACAAGCTCCGACTGTAACCTAAATGAACGCTAATTTTGGCCAAATTTTTTAAATAATGGCACGACTACGATTCTTAACGATTGTAAACTTTTTGTAAAAGCATTCTACTGAGAAAAACCCTTTTTAAATACTAATACTAAAATAGAGATATTTATAATTTAAATTTAATTATTTTACCCTTATCACTTATTTTTTGCAACATGGTGTGCCTAATAAGGGAAAACGTAGATTTTAATAAGGGCTATTTTTTGAAACTTACCTACCATATTAAATAAAGGTTTAAATCTATTATTAAAAATAAAAGTAAATCATATATGTATTTAATTATATAGCATATTTTTACATAAAATGATTGGAAATTGTAAAATAAATGTATAAAAATATATATCACAGGTGTAGATTTAAATATAAATTTAAAAATAAATATTAAACAGGTCAACAAATTTTTGAGAGTTATGAGTTATTTTTAGAGCCCTCATCTTAGGGATTTCTAAATCCGTTTAGTTTGTTCTAATCAAGCTTAATAAGCCACTTTTAAACATTAAAATTTGTAACAACCAAAAAATATTTAAAAAAAAATTTTATATATCTAAAACTAAACTGCTATTCATATTTTTATATTTTGTTCTATTTAGGTTGGGATGTCAAATATTCTGTAGAACTTGAAAAAAAGCTTAATGTATTTAAAAATTTTATTTCTTTTGAGATTGTAAAAGTTAAAAGTGATTTTATATAAAAAAATAAGGCCATCAAGTGTATTGTTTACCTCAAGTGTCATATTTTTCTTTGACTCATTGATTTTGTCAACCTATGTTATACAATTTGCAATAAAAAAATTTGTTATAGAACAATCAATATACTATAATTATTAGTTATTTTCATGTAGCGCTTTCATTGTGATTATAAACCCCTCTTCCAGTGTATATTTAGGCTTATAATTTAGCAGTTTTTTGGCTTTATCACAATTATAATAATGATGTGTAGATATAAGGGCAACCCTCATAGGACTAAATGTAAAATTTAACTTGATTAAAGGTGCCAATACAAATGCTATAAAGCTCAACATGTGTGCTATAATCATAATGAACTTAGCAGGTAAGTGATATTTTGGTGAAGTGTAACCATTGTAAGTCAAAATTCTCTCAATAAAATCCCAAAAATAAACAGGCTCATCATTTGTTATGTTAAAAGCCTAATTATTTAAAAAATGTAAAAGGAATTTTAATTGAAATTATAAATAATAATATTAAACTTGTCCTGAAACAGGTTTTCCTTCCTTTAAGGCGTCAAGAGCTAAAACCATTCCATATGCAACATTTTTTACAAAAGTAAAATCTACTAAATTTTTGCCATCCCTAATATAGAAGGTGTAAGATTAAAATATACCCCACTACAAATTTTATTTTATTTTCTTTGGCTGCTTTTAGCACATGAGGCACCATTTGTTTATCTCCAGGCCCAAATAATCCATGAGGCCTTATGGCTATGGTAAGTAAATTATTAGTAGAATCATTCTCTTGCAAAAATATCTTCAAATTATAAATAGTCTATTATTAACTTTTTCTTGCTCAATTTTCGTTTTAATATAGGGGCTCAAGTACGATTCAGCATAAGGTAAGGTCTCTTTTCCATCACATACATCCTTCCCTTCATAGACAACACTTGCACTGCTTGTTAAAACAATATATTTAACATTATTATGCTTGCAAGCCTTTATTATATTTTTAGATCCCTCTACATTAACTTGATTAAAAATTTTAATATCATTAAGTATTTCAGGGGGTGAAGCACAATGAATAATCGCTTCTGCCTCTTTAAAACATTTATTTAGATCCTTAAACTATATATGTGAAATAAAGTACTTCAATATCTATAATTGATCCTTTAAAAAATATGGCTTTGGTCTCATAATTCGGCTTATAAATATCAAAAATCCAAGTTTCGTAGCCTTTTTTAAGGCATTCTTCAACTACATGCCTTCCCAAAAAGCCACTCCCACCTATAACCACGAGTTTCATTTGAAATTCCCCAAAATTTAAAGGATAGATATATTCGTATGAAGAATAAATGCTGTCTTGCAATATTAAGTTTTTTTCTATAAAATCAGAAATATTGACCTTAACAAAAAATTTATCTTATTACTTTCTAAAGACGCTAAAATTTATTATACTATAAGCAAAAATTTGTGTGTTTTTATACTTACTTAAAAAAAAATTCCAGACATAGCTAATAGGGCCAACGCAAACTTTAAAATACCAATGAAAGTTAATATTAATTAAAAAAATAATATAAGGTTAGTTTTGAGCTATATTGGTTTAAGTTGAATATGCCACGCAATTTATAGGTATAAATTTAGTTTGAGAGTATGATGAGAGACAAGCATAGCCCAATTTTATAAAAAAAATTAATTAAAATAATGTTTTATTCAATAGTGTAATACGTGTTTTTATAATCAGACCTATCTATAACTTTACAATAATAAAAATACAATAAAAATATAAAAATAAGTTAAAATTTATTATTAATTCTGAAGACATGTAAGTTAAGCGCTTAAGTTATTTTTAACTGAATTAAAATATATATTAATAAACATATGGAAATCACTCTTTAACTTATAAGGGCATAAAATTGCCTTATTTTTTTTGCATATAAATAAAACATTTATAAAATTAATAAGCAAAATTTTAGCATAAATTATCCTAAATTAAAATTAAACCACTAATATTGAGTTATAGGTTGCGTATACTCAGGCCTGCGTTAAATTAATATTTGCTTTGTAAATATATTCAAAAATTAATATATATGCAGATAGTTTTACAATTTAAATGTAACAATTTATAAGGCATCGATTTTGATGACAAATATTTTTATCACCATAAAAACTACAAAAAGTGAGGTGAACCACGGTGTACAATAGAATTAAATGATCATTGAAAATTGTTAATTGTTAAAAAAACAAAAAAATAATTTAAATTTGAGGTGATCTGGGGGAGGGGGTAGGAGGTTATTATTGTTATTCGGACGTTGTTAATCATTGGGAAGAAAAGAGTCAATTATTGACATTTATTTGGGTGATGGGGCAGGAAGGATAAGAAATAGGTTGACTTTTCATTTTATCAAATCTCCATCTACCAGCACGCACCAAACCAATCCTTTTCTTCCCATTAGCTTTAACTTCTTTTTCACAACACAAAATAATCAACTTAATTATCATCATTAAAAAACAAAAATTAAATTTTATTTTTATACTCTTAATTTGTGCGCGCATGAGTGCGTGCGCGCGCACGACAAGGTTATTTTTATATTAAAAAAAATTCAAATTTTAAATAATATTTTAATTCAAATCGATAAAACATCGATTTTGATTGGTGGGCCAAAAATTTTTTTTTACCTATATGTTGCTGTAAATCTAGATACATATAATTTTGTTTTTTATTATTTGATATAAAAATAAAAGTTACAAATGATTTAAAACCGCGTATGGTAGGGTGAAATTTTTGTAACGCGAAAGGTACAGTGGGGTCCATATGGACCCCATTTTTAAAATTGTTTATTAAAAGTTTTAAAGCTGTAATCTTTATTTTTTTATTATTTAAAAAAAATACGTGCTCTTTAATTATAGACTAATATAAGTTATCATTAATGAATATTGCAAATTTTTTTGACACAATAGAAAAAAAAATCTGAAAATTGAAATTTTTCATTTATTCATAATTCAATAAATCATATAAATAAATTTAATATATCAATTTATTAATTAAATCGTGTTTTTAGGTTGAGATGAAATAAAAATTACTTTTGGCTATTATTCACCTTTAAAACTAGACATTCTACAAACAAAAATAATAATTTTTATTATTGTTATACACAGGCCCGATTCTAGCTTTTCCATTTTAGGGGGCCAAAAAAAATTCGTGGGGGGGCAGAAAAAAAATTATACATGTACAACAATAGAATCCATGTTAAAAATTTTTTAACAAATTAATAGTAATTTATTATATTCTTAATTAAACAAATGAGTTTATAAATTAAATATGTGAATTAAAATTAATTGTTTTCACTAAAATCAATTGCTTAAAAATATGAGATTTGAATTAATTGGAAGTATAATTTCATCATTTGGCATCATTGCGCATGAAAATTAAAAATATGATATATATGAATAATAAAAATGAATTATATTAAACTTTGGATTTTAAAAAATGAAAAGTGAAATAAGATTGATTATCATGAAAACAAAATGTATAAGTATGCTAATTTGGAAGAATATATATGAAAAAACACTGGTTATATATAACAAGTAATTTAATATTAGGGTAAAAAATTAAATAAAACATGGACATAAACGTTAAATGCGCATAAAAAAAGTTTGCAACCATGTTAAAATAGTAAGCAATAATTAGCTGATTATGAGCAGTGTATTGTATTGATCAAACTATTTTTTCTTAGAGGATTTTAATTAAATTACAATATTCATAAAAATTCAACGCCCCTAGTTAATGGTTTTTCGTGTTCTAAAAGAACCAAATCACCTTTAAGCAGGTCACTACTTGTCAGCCGTTATTATCCTTCTTAAAGAAGATAATGTGGCCTCACAACTCGACGTTGAAGAGCCAATTAACAAACTTATAGAAAAAATGTTAAATAGATTAGGAAACGCATCTTTGTAATCATATAAAAATTTAACAAAATCAATAGTAACACATTCTTTGTAATTATTAAGTTTCTTATTAAAAAAAGTTTGGGCTACGTCAATTTCTTTAGATAATGAATATTTATCAATATTACTTATTTTTAAAAGAGGCTCTAATTTATTTATATCTAAAATAAAGGTTAATCAAATTTATAAAGGGAATCTAAAGATTTTAAACAACTAATATCGGTAAAAAATCTATTATCAAAATATAAATAAATCAATAATATTAAAAGAAATACTTTTTACTTTATCATTAATATTTAAAATATAAATAAAAATCAGAAAAATCTTTAGGTTTAGTTTTTCTTTTATCCATAGATAAATTATTGTCATTTAAAAAAATATTATATCAAAACAATTTTTGAATAAATCTTCAAATGTACTTTTATTTCTTAATTGTTTTTTTCTAACAAACAATGGTGTATTAAATCAGAAGTTTTAAAAACATAAATCGTTCTGCATTGAAATTTATCTATAATTATTTTTAATAAATAAAATAATTTTTCAATTAAATACAAAAAAATAAATAGATGATTATAAATATGGTCAAAAAACCCCGATTCGGCCCTGTGACCTGAAGATATAAAAGTTTTTTATTTTTAATTTTTAAAAGAGTATTAAATATTTTTGTGCAATTTTTAAAAAAAACAATGGGCAGGTAGTGACCACACCACCAATAAGGCAACAGCCAATATGGTCCCGCATTCACTA
Source organism: Acutogordius australiensis (assembly GCA_030555515.1). NCBI lineage: Eukaryota > Metazoa > Nematomorpha > Gordioida > Gordea > Gordiidae > Acutogordius > Acutogordius australiensis. The sequence goes on from CM060244.1 coordinate 15,649,038, forward strand.
ACTACCTTGATTGCATCATGTTGAAAAAAATTATGAAGGGAAGAAAAATTATCAAAAAAATCTTTCCCTTCACTTAAAATATGACAATCTTTTACAACAAGATGCAATCGGTGGTTAAAGCAGTGAATATACGGGACATGGTGTCCAGCTATTTTGCTTAGAAATACTTGAACACCATTTTTTTCCCGGGCATTAAGTTTGCCCCATCGTAGCAATGTGCGATCAGGTTCTTTGGTTCTAGATTATATTCTAACAAAAGATTTTTGTTAACTGAGAAAATTTCTTAGGCATCAGATTTATGAATTGGTACAAATATAAAGCTTTCTGTAAAATCAATTTTTTCTATATATTTCTGTTAGTTTGATCTCTCTTGCGGATGAGAAGTATTAATGAATAAAAACAATTAAAAAAAGTAAATATTTTTTAGATAATATTTTTTAGATATTTTTGACGGAGTAAATTTAATTATATTATGTGGAAGAAATAAAATTACTATGTATTTTTTTTGGGGGGGGGGGGGGGGGGCAAATTCGATTTTGGGGGGGGGGGGGGGCAAACATAAAATTACTATGTATTTGGGGGGGGGGGGGCAAATTCAATTATTTTTGGGGGGCAATCAAAAACTTTTGGGGGGGCACCCCCCCCCCCCCCCCCAAAAGGGGTCTAGAATCGTGCCTGGTTATACAATACAAACATTTTATATACTTAATATGTAAAAATATTTAGAAAAAATAACTAAAAAATAAGGTTGCAATTATTTAAGTTTTAATTTACATTGAGGCAATATAATGGTTGTCAACATTGAAATTTACCATGTGGGGTCCATACGGACCCCAATTTAATTTCTAAATTTAAAACAAACTTTGTTATTACTTAGACCAAATTTTAATGACTAGTTTAGTTTTTTAGTAAGGGAGTGGAAAAATTTGCTCGTTTGTCTCCAAAGCTAGCTTATAAATAGACTGGGTGGGATCATTAAATACACCAGCATCTAAGGAAAACAGATAGATCAGTGCGTAAATAAGGAAAAGTAGTGTTGATATGAGTAATTAAATTGTCCGCACTGATGTCCGTCATTAAAAATTTACCAGTGCATGCAGGGTTAAATACCTGTTCAGGCTGCCATACCCGTTAGGGCTTTGGCACTTAGAAAGTCTCAATAAATTTATATATTTCAACAATCTTAAAAAAATTCTAACTCTTAAAAATTTTCAAATATATATAAAAAAATTTTTAATTTGAATGAACTGAACGCGCCCTGATTAGCCAACTATTCAAAAAAAATCACGTTTCTTACAACTGACGAAACGTCAACCTCCAATAAGTAAGGTAAGAAATTTTTAATGCAAAGGGTTGTAAAGCTCTAGAATTTGTTTCATTGGTAATTTTTTTGGCCATGTCTATTTTTATTTTCAATTTTCTAAAAATTGAATATAAGAACACTGGGTATTGCTTATATAAAGGCATTTTGCATGGTTGCCTCGGCGCCATTTAACGCGTTAAAAATGCGTGTGATAGAAAGAAAATCTTGTTTATATTGGCAGGTCAACAAATTTTTGAGAGTTTTTAGCTAACTACAAAGATCAAACCGGCCATCTTAGGGATTTTCAAATCCATTTACCATATTTTCTAATTAAACTTTGTAATTCAGCTATAAACAATGAAAATAAAAAAAATGTCAAAAAAACAAAAAAAGTTTAAAAACAAAAATAAATTGATTTTTTTTGTATATTCACAATACTTAAACTGTTAAATTCAAACTTCAAATAATAATAAAAACCGACACTACATCTCGTCGAAATTTTGATGCAAAATATTCTGTACTATTTAAATGCTGATGTAAAAGCTTGATATAATAAAAAATTTTATTTCCTATTACTTAAGATGATAAATGTAAGTTACGGGGGATATTTACATAAAAATAAAGATATTTGAATTTTAGGGTATTCTCGAGGTCGCAAAATCTGTCGATTTGGTCAAAAAGGCATTTTTTCAATATGGATCTAAGGAGCCAAAGGCGGAAGACATTTTTTACCTAACATTGATATTTGTTGACCTGTGCTATCGATTAAAATCATGATTATAAGAAGCAAACCAAAAGTTGATAAATTGGCATATGTTAAAGAAAATTTATAAACTTTAACAATTTCCTTCTAGAAAGTATATTTTACGTAAAAAATTGCATCGACCATTAATTTAAATAAATAGCGTAAAAAAGAAAAACCATAAGAACAGCCCTAAATTGTTTTTCTCACAACTAGCCGAGCGCCACCCAGCAGCGGGCCAACAATACACGGTATGATGCACCTTATTTAAAAAAAAAGATTTAGCATTGAACCAGATCTCTTGCGTCGAATGCTTTAGTGCATGCAAGTTCCTGTGGTGTTTTACAATCAAGCTAAACAGCACTGAACCTGTAGTTACATGGGTCCAACAAATCTCAAAGCCGTCCTTTTTTTGAGCTAGACCTAAAAATATATCGGCGTGTATTATATCTTAACCTAAAAGAGCCATACAAATTGTTGCTCTGGATCAAATGCAAAGTCCAAATGGGTGAGCCGGGAAGATTTGATACTAAGCATCTACTTAAAAAGTTAGTTAAAGTTAAATTTAACAGTATTAAAAATAGAATTTGATATTGACCATTAGCCTTCAAAACAGCCACTTATGGGGTGTAAATTATCATGATTCCTTTATGCTCCCTCGAACAAAAAATCAGAGAAAAAAGAGATTAAAGTTTTTTGAAGTTAAAATTCGTATTTTGCAAGAAACTTGTATAAACTCTTATAATCCTTTAAATAAATATATACACATTTTTTATTTAAACATGAGACTAGTGGCATTATCTGATTACTTATTGATTCCAAACTATGTGGTAATGGCACCAAACAGACTTCTTGCAGCCTGATATAAATCAAATTCCAATATAATATTTTGAGCATTACAAGAAATGGTGTATTAATTTGTTAACGAGAAAAAATTAATCAATATTAAGCTAATATATAAAGTGACCAGCAATCATGTTATGGCAATTTTAAACATATTTATTGATCCGTTTCAAACTAACGGTAATTTCGAAGGGGAGGGGCAGTTAATACGGTCAACACATTCTAAAATTCCAAACTGGCATATGTTTCGAAATTATTTCCCAGGATTCCGTTTATTGATTAATTTAACTCGTCGACATGTCCAAATTTTTTTTTATCGATCAAGCATCGATTTCCTTTAAATTAAAGATTTTTTTTTCACTCCTTTTTCCAATATTTCCGTTCGATATATATTATATACTTGTAATTTCAAAAAAATTTATTGATCTGTTACCTAAAAACAACTTTAATCTTGGGAACTTTCCTTATAATAAAACATTTAGGAGGCGTGTTAGTGTTACTCTAGAGCGCAGAGGTGACTTTCCAATACGGAGAATACCACTTTAATGAAATGATCTCTTTTTATCTTTTCCTTAAAATGCTGCAACTATCACACTAATGGCACACGGAAGGGAAAAATCAATTGTTTTTGTTATTGATTAATTGGAAAATATTTTAATCAATTTTTTTTTCTTGTAATAATTCTTCAAAATGATGCAACTTATAAATCGTTAAATATAATTGATTTTTAAGATTTTGCCGGTGAAAATTTTATCGATTAAAAACTTCCAAATTGTGCTAATTGCCAAATTTATTGATTGATCCCAGAGCGTGACAAATCAATTTATTGATTCTAAACAAACAGGTCGTCAGTAATATTTCATTAGGCCATTTAATAAAATATTCGCCACAATACGATTATTATAAATACCTAAAAAAAAGTGTATGCACCAGCATTTCCTTGCTATGCCGGCTTTTAAGATTTTCTTGTTAATGCACTTTAATATTTGCTTAAAGAGAATTAATTTTAATTATTATCTAAAGTTATATGGATAGCCTAAACTTTTATAAAAAATTCTTCCTCCTATATTAAAATTATAGGCTGAAATAAAAGGTCATAACAAAACTCTCTTTTAATTAGACCAATTGGGGTCAGACTAGATTACATATAATGGGTTATTTATATGCCCAGATTAACTAAATAAACTAAATAGCGTACTTAGAACCTAATGGTATTATGTAAATACATCGCACAGGATGTTTATATTAGATGTCAAAATTTACAATCAATTGTCATAAATTAATATAATAATAATAATAAAGGTTAAAAAATGGTAATTCAAATATAAACTTATTAAAAAGTAAAATTTAATGTCATTTCGTAAAAGTTTAATTAATATTGAATCAAACGAAAGTTTAGAAAAGAGGTTTTAAAAACTTAAAAGCAATTAAAGATATAAAGGGTTGAATGGTGCATAATAAAGTTTTTCATGTAAATCTAATATGTTTTAACCTTAAAATAAGTGTAAATTGTTATGTCAAACTATAATAATATTAAAAGTGCAGATGTATGCCTAAATCAAAAAAAAAGGAAAATTATCCCATAGCAGTTATGAGGACTTCACTAGCTGATGGGTCGGAACTCCTAACCAACATGTTGATGGTTATGCCCGTTTCAGGTATGGCAACTATCTTTATCCGGGCGAGTATGTCGTGGTTTCCTCTGTACATTCCTATTTATGAACAACGAGGTTTAAAATTTACAATTTATAAAACGAATACAGAAAATAAGTACCACAAAGCACGTCCAAAGTTACACTTAAGAGCATAAAATCGTCTCTTATTTTGTTCTTTCTATTTCGTCAAATTACACATTTGAACAAATTTTTGAGAGTTATGAGCTAACTACAGAGATCAAACCTGCCATCTTAGGAATTTTCAAATCCGTTTACCGTTTTCTAATCAGACTTAGTAAGTCATCTATAAACATTGTATTAGAAAAAAAGGTCAAAAAAACAAAAAAGATTCAAAAACAAAAATAAATTAATTTTTTTTGCATATTCACAACAGTTAAACTGATTCAAACTTCAAATAGTAATTTTATTAAAAACCGATAATATATCGTGTCGTATTTGAGTTTGGATGCAAAATATTCTGTATTATCTAGATGCTGTTGTAAAAGCTTGATATACTAAAAAATTTTATTTCTCATTATTTGAGTTAATAAATATAAGTTTAAAAGGATTTTTTATGAAAAAAAAATTAAATTTTTTATTTTTAGGGTATTCTCGAGGTCGCAAAAACTTTAAAAAGGCGATTTTTTAGATATGGACGGATCTAAGGAGCGGAAGGTGGAAGCTAAGAAAAACGGAAAATATATACGAGATAAGGCCATCATGGAGATGCATGCTTTAATGTGTTCTTAATTTATTTTTTGTAACATTGATATTTGTTGACCTGTTAATTTATAATAATTAAGTCAGCCGTAAATGTATTTTATAGATAGAACTAAACAAATAATAAATAAAGATTATCGTTTTATAACCTTTAGTTAAGAAACAACTTTATTAATAACATAAAACAACTTTAAATGATTTTTTCTCATATCAATCATCAAACAATTTAAGAAAATTAATTATTTTCTTTTACAAAATTATATTTTACATGCTCTGAAAAAAAAACTTTTGAGCGCAAATTTTTTTTTAATTCAATTGCTTGTTTGTAACATTGAATATAAAAAAACAACAAATATATCCTTAATATGGTTAAAATAAAAATTTATTTAAACCGGATAGATAGAGTGTATGCAAATTCTTGGCCTCGGTAACTTTATCAGAACTCTCGCAAGGGGCCATTCCCAAAAACTGAATTAGCTTAATGATGGCATCTACAAATGTATGCAATAATATATTTATAATTTATTTTAAAGGTCATTAATATCTTAATTATTATGTAGGAAATTCTAATAACTAGTATTCAATGTAAAGTCAATAGTAATGTTTCGCGAGTTTTACAAACCCAATTATTAATACTTGAGTTAAATACCCTTATTTACAATATTACAACAGTTAAAAAAACCACTTAAATTTCAGTATTTAAAAGAATAGTGCATGAATTAACTTAGTGCTTAATAACGAATTCTTGATTACAGGTATAACAGTAAAAAAAATACAAAAAATTAATTCGACATTAAATACTACAATCAATTATATATCATATATCGCAATTGTAAATAAATATCAAATTTGGATGAAGAAAATGTGTTATTTATGAACACTCTCAAAAAAAATCATAAAATACCGGGTATAGTGTTAACATTAGATAAGACAAAATTGTCTTCAAGCTCATTCTCAGGTCCAAGTTCTTCCCAAGCTACACTAAAATTATGCTTCGATATGGCTTTCATACTGTCGGCAATATTGAGTTCTAAATCTTCCAACTAAAAGTAAGGCAATATAAATGTAATTATCAATGTAATAAATTGTGATTGGTATCAAACATGTTAACGAACTTATGTAATTTGTGCAAAAAAGAATGAATAATTTTATTAATTAAAAGGGATACAATAAATTAAAAGGGATATATTAATTTAAAAAAAAACTGTTATTTTAATTACCGCGGTAACAGTGGTGTCATAGTTATTTGAGCGCATTTATTTTTAAATATCTGATTAAATAGTTAGTCATATGATTTAATTAATAAATCTTTTTCAATGCATTTTTCTAGTCTTAAAAAAAACTACGAGATTAATAAAGTAAACTACTTTATTATTTTTTAAAGTGAATATAATGACAATTTGGCTGGTGGGGAAACTTTAAGTAATTATTTTGCACCAATAAAAACAAATTGACTAGGTTAATATAATTAATATCAATGTAGATGTCTTTACATAAGTTTGTTTAATTTAATTTATTACTTTAGCTGTTATAACAATTTTCAATTGACGATTTCCCTAAATTATTTTTTTTCACGATTAAAATAAAAATTTAATAAATAACTTTGTAAAAAATACACTTATACTTAGTTTAGATATATGCTACAAAATAAAAAATATATTCTTTAGCTTTACTTTCTTGTTTAAAATTGGGGTGGTCACAAACCCCACCCCTATAATAGTGTAACGTTTGAAGCATGTAACGGTAGATTAAAACAAGAAAAAAAACCAAATTTGCATCTATATATGATTGTAAGTTAAAAAAATTATTACAGTATATTCATCCTCATAAGCCGTTTCAGAGACTTCACCTGTGGCAGTGTCGCAGTCTTTAACTTTGAACTTCATGACGTTATTGAAAGTGCAAGTAACTAAATAATTCAAATAAACCATGTCATATAATTAAAGCTCTTGAAAAAGATGTAGGGCAAAGAGGGCATTGTTTACTCTGACCTTTGACTTTTGCTAAGTGTAAAGCCTGCATGCTGTAATATTCCGGAGAATGGGCTGTCATTTCAATGGATATTATGGCATTGGCGGAGAGACACTTAACTATACTGACCCCAGGGAATAGCAATTAAGATGCTACTCATACAAAAAAATATTTCATGCCAAGACTAATTAACAAAATTGTATATTCTAATTCCCATTAAACCACATGAATATAAGGAAACAGCATATGTTACAAGAAAAAATTTGGCAATTCTTTTAACTTAAACAAAAATATCCTAGGGCAAAATACGTATAAGATTTGGCATTTACTTAAAACTATATACAAACATTCTGGTCATATTTTTAAAAGAATATACTATATTAGAGTTAACAATATTAATAAATTGGGAAATTTAATTAGAAATATAAAAACCCAAAATAGCTTCTTCAGGCATACGGACATAAGTATAAGATACATCTTGGGTTTTAAAAGTTTCTTTATCTTTTTTAGGATCGGACGACTTAGGTATAAATCCAACAGGAGCCACTTTACGGGCAGGGATGGATTTGATAACTTCAAAATGTTCCTCGCTGGGAGACATATCAATGACTACCGATTCCAAAAGTTGATCGTTCAACGTATTCTTGATGTCAAACTGGAATATTAAAAAAATCAAATAAAATTTTGGTTAACCTAAAACTATTTAAACAAAATAATAATCATGATTTTTGACTGCTTAAGTTATAGTTCAAAAAAAATTATATATTTATTTTTTAATTTATTATAAATATAACATTAAACTTATTAAAAGCTTATAATAAGGCAAGAGCATAGATTACAAATTTCAAAGGATTACTTGAAAGACCACATAATGAGTAAATATGTGCTTGGTGCATTTGACCACATATTCAGTTTCTTCCTCAGTAAGATATATGGGATGGCACGTTTTAAAGAGAGAGCCAAGCGTTGAGAATGCAGCAATTTTGGATAATTGTTCTAAATAAATGTCAAATATTTAATTACAAAGTTGGTAATTTGATTATAGTTCGATTATTAAAAAAGTTCCAACAACAATGTCAATAAATTATGATCAAAATAACTATACCCATATACATGGACTCTTTGGATACATCTTCCTCCTTTCGGCGTGAACCAAAAACTAAAAATAGTGAAAAATAGACATTTATAAACCGAAAAAACTTTTAATATCCCTAAAGTCTGGTGCAAAACAAAATTCACATTAATTATAGAATTAAATAAAATAGAAACAATCTAGCTTACTCACAATAACAAAAATCTTAAACAAAATATAATCATACAAACCAAATTAAAAAAAATGAAAATTAAAACCATCAGCATCAATCCCAGCCGGTTTATCATCTAATTCCTCTTCAGTTCCACCTTTTATATGTATTTTTCCATCCTCCCCTAAAACGCGGAGGGGTTCCTCTTCGATAGGAACTGAACTAAGATCAAATGGCTCAGTTTTATCGGGAGCTGCTAAATAAGCAAGAAGACTCTTTTCAAGGCATGTGGCCGAAATATGCATTTCTAAATATGATATATTAACATAATAAGTAAGCATAAGGTCATAAGAATATTAATTTGTGTCAAATAAAAATTACAGTTTATTTAGATATTGCCCGATTAACATAAGTTAACAATTTTTGACACCTATTAGTTTACTTTAAATACCAGGCCTGCCATCATCGGGATTTTCAAATCCGTTTAATTTTTTTTAAATGTATATGCCAGCTATAAACACAGAAAATTTTTAAAATTAAAAAAACAAAAAAGATTTAATAACAAAAAAATAATTAAAACAATTAATTTATCCTTAAAACAGGTAATCTGTTAAATTCAAACTCTAAAAAATGTATGTTAAAACTGATTATATAATCTAATATAGGTTGAGGCGCCAAATATTCTTTATAACTAAAATATTGATGTAAAAGCTTCATATAAAATTTTATATGTGATAAAATATAAGATAAGAGTGATTTTAGATTGCAAAGAAATTTTTTTCAAGTTTATTCCATTAGGTAATCTTAAAGTTGCAAAATTAGTCTTGGTTGATTTGGCCACTTTTTCAAAATATACCTTAGATAATCGCCGAGGGCGAAAGACACTTTAAAAGACAAGGAATATATGTGAGATAAAGGCATCGTAAAAATTATACCCCCCCCCCCCGCCCCCCCCCTCATCAGTGTCATAATCCTTGTCGACCTTTGTACTATATGTAGCAGGCAAAATAAGATATAACGGTCTAAATTTTTAACAGGCATAAAAATCGAAATTAATGCTTGTTACCATTATCGATAAAGGCATGCAATTCACTGCTCACGCGTTTGTTCTCTCCGCCCCCTCGGGTGGTTGTAAAGGTATCCTTTTCCATATCGACATCATCGTCAGTGTCTAATAAGGAATAATTATTATTGTAGTAAGCTAACTTAAAATCAATTAAAAAATACATGCATGAGCAAAACATATGTTGAAATATGACATCCTTAATACAGGCACATATATTAATATTAATATTATTACAAGTACCATCAATGATGGATGAATGGGGTTTCCCTGCGCTAGAATCTAGCTCTTCTAACAAGCTCAAAAAGTAAGTCGCCCTATCACGCACTTCGTCATCCATATCCATGAGGCATCGGCCTAGGAGAATCTTAACACTTCCGCGCAAATCTTCGCAGTAGAGAGCAAACTTGGCCAAGGCACTGACGGCGGCTAAGAGATGATAAATCAATTATAGAAAATAAGTTTCGTTTGAAAAAAAATTTAGTAAATTTAGTCACGTACCAAAAAAAACAAATTAGTATAAATCAATCAAACAAGTATTATAATAACTGAATATATTGATGTAAAGACAAATAATTTAAATATGAAGCAAAAATGAAAAAAGCTTATTGAATTTTATAAAAAAAAATAGGTTAATTAAAGAAGGAACGAAGTTTAAGTAAAAAAATTATGATTTATATAAATAATTATATTAAAAAAAATATTCAGCTTTGCTGTAAAATACAAGAATCTAAAATTCATTCATTTTATACAAGCATTTTGAAGAATAAACATAGTAATTAATTGCAACATAATTCAAATGCGCGGCAGCCTCCTTGGCAGCTAAAATACAAAGTTTGACAAATTCTTTATGAGAGTTAATTTATAAGAAACCCTCAATCTTAGTCAAATCCATATAACGTTTTTTTCTTGTCAAACTTTGTAAGCCAGATAAAACATTAAAAATTTATAAAAAAGGTTAAAACAAAACAAATGAGATTTGAAAATTAAGAAATATTGAAAAATTATGTATTATACATATATAAATAAAACAGCTAAACTGTTAAAAACTTGAAACACATTCCTTTTTAAAACCAATAAAAATCGTTATATAATGCAAACTATTCTGTAGAACCTAAATGGATGTAAATATTTAATAATTATGATTTTAATATTATTTTTTTTATTTCTTACCTTTATTGAGGTCGCAAATCAATTTTGCCAAATTGGTCCATCGATGGTCGCAAGACTATAGAGCCCTGCTCCATGGATTCGAAAAATGGAAAAAATACTAATAAGGCCGACATTTAATAGTCTTATAAAATGCCGAACGTTTATTAAGTTTTGTAAACCTGTTAAAATTTAAAATAAAATTAAAAATTATACCGGCACGTACAGCAGGTGCCTCTAAGATAACCCGGTTATATATGTACCGAATATATTTGGTCGGTTGAGGTGTTTTGGGGCCTTCCTTGCCCAACAAATGCAAAATCTTAACGGCGAGCACGGAATGTTCGCAATCTTCGATAAACTCGCACAGGTGAGCTAGGCCTAAATAAAAGATCAATATATCATGGTAACTATACAAACTTAAAAATGTAGATTATATATATCTACATATTTTTGTATAATTCCAGATCCAATTTGCTAAGCGAATTATATAATCTATCTACTTAACTAACCAAATTACCAGCTTATATAAATATTTCGCCTTGTAAAAAATATTTTAGTTTCAGAAAAAGTCTTATTTCATTTAACTTATAAAAAAAAAATTCAATTTTAACATTGATAATGTTTTTGCGGGCGCACTAAACGAAAAAAACAATTTTTTTATTTAACGAAAAACTAATGAGTGTTAATATACGATATATCATTATTTAATAAACCTGACTCTTTAGCCTCTGGAATGTCCTGTATAATAGCTATAATAGTGTTCACAATAGCCTTTTTATACTCGTATCCACCCTCGTCGCGAAGCATGGAGCTCAAAAAATTCATCATAATGGCATGTTTACGTGGATATTTAAGACACAACGCCCTAAAAATTAATCACATTAAATAAATTTAATTAACTTAATGCTTTGATTGCTTTACTAAAAAGCATATGTTTTATTATAAAGGAATTAGTTGGTAGCATATAGTTTATAAATAAGGACATATTTAAAACTACGATTGGCACAAATATTTAAAAAAACGATTAAAAATTATAATGCATACCTTATAGCCTCTACTATGGTTATCTTAAACGGGTCACTAATTTCATTGATATAGGTGGTAATTTGTTTCATCAGCCTATCGATGCAAGATTCCGTACCAATCTTTAGCAGAGTCGTAATGGCGAGGGTGGAAACGGTTCGGTTGCTATCAGTTATAAGGGACTCTAGCTCAGCATTGCAAGAGGCAAGTGCCGTGGGCTGATTCATAGCCACCTATATTAATAAATATAAATTTTGAATCAAAGAAAAACACTATTGAAATATTTAAATTTAAAATATTATGGGAATAAAAGCAGTTTATACAAAATTAGCTACAAACGCGAAATTGAAAATAAGGGCAGCTTATTATCTCCATCAATATCAGCTGCAGTAAGTTTTAAATAAAATATATATTTGTACAAATAGCAACAAATACTAAGGTTAAGGTTATTAAACCAGGTAACTTGCATACAAACTCACAATTAACGAAATTTATTTTTATTTAGTTAATTAAAAAGCCCATTTCTGTGCTAACACATATTTTTTTATAAATTAAAAAAAAATAGGTATAAGCTAGCTTTAATTAAAAAAATATTTATTAAATCCCAGAACATTTGCTTAGGTTTTGTGTTTCTTATATTGGTCTTTTTAATCGTTTGATAAATTTTATTAAAGAATGAATTTTTTTCCAAGTGATTTTCGGACCTTAGCTCTATAATAATTATATTATATGAAAATTGGTGAAAAAATATAACTACAAAATCATGTAATACCTTATTCAAAGTCCTAACAGCAGCAAATCTAAGGGCGGCATTCCCAGAACCACAAAACAATTGAAGAACCGAGATGGCATTGGCTGGGATCTTGCGTTTTTTTCCAGCTAATAAAATTAAAAAATATGACTTAATTATAAATACTAAAATTCTTTTAAACGTTGTATGGAGAAGTAATATAAATAGTTTAATCTGCCCCATTATATCTTAAATATAAAAATGATTGTAAAAAATACAATATTAAATATATATTATAGTTCATAATTCGTCAATCTTATCTCTCAAAAAACCCTAACATAATTGTAATTTAATAGAATTACGGTAGGTGGTATCAAAAAAGGTTCAATATGTATATGAAAAATTACTTAAGTTAAAAAATATATATTTATAAATAATTATATTAAGACATGCAAGTATGAATGTTAAGTGAGAATGTGAATTAAAAAAAATTGTCATAAAAAATGTTGTTTTTATTTTAGGTACAAAAATAAAGTATAAGTGGGAGGAAAAGAAGCAAGGCGGAGGACTAAAAAATAATATAAGGAAATTCTGGAGAAATATCGAAAATATCTCATATATCACTTAAAAACATTTTAATAACCTGAATATTTTAATTAATTTTATATAAAAATTCAATAAAAGACTAAAGGTTGTATAAAAAACGATAATTTTTAAGGATTTAAAGGTTTTTTAGTTGAATAAAACTGGATTTAATCGTTATTCGCAAAAATATCGGAAATTTCCTATCTCAACATGATAAATTATTAAGTAATACTAATATTTTATTATAAAATAAATGAATTAGATCATAACCATAAATTTTTCTTATTAAAATTGAGTCAAAACTACCCCACAATTTTTGACTCATTTTTGCCCCAGGTTAGTCACCAACTTTGGGGGTAAAGAACATCATTACACACGTGATACAATATTTTTTTACAGAGTTCAATGACTTAATACTTCATTAGATAAATCCTTAAATCTTAAGGAATATCACAACCGTTTAAAATTTTATCCTAAAAATCAAGATTTTAGTTAGTAACTTTTGGGCATCAAATATAAGTTTTACAATAATAAGGTCAAAAAATTTGATCATTGGAATATAAAAATTTTGATAAAGGTTTTAAAATATTTTTATTTTTAATATATCACTATTATCATACCAATTACCAAAGTTTTTAAAACATCAAAATTTATACTTGCCCCAATAGCATATTTCGTCTCCCTATTGTTAAATACTATATAATATATCTTGATGAATATTTAAATTTGGACGTGCATTATGTTGTATAATTTTAAATGCCGATGTACGAGCTAGATATATTAATATAACTTATTTTTCATTATTAGGTGATTATAAAGAACAAGTTAAGACAAAGGAGTCTTTATAATGCAAAATAATGATATTTTAAATTATGGGATATCTCACATATTCTTAAGGATATATTTAGATCTGTCTAATTTGGTCAAAAAAGGCCATTTTACGATTATAATTAAGGATCTAAGGAGCCAAAGACGGAAGAAACTAAGAAAAACGAAAAGTATATATGAGATTAGGCCATCATGGAGATGCATTCTTTAATGTTTTCATAAAATTCACGTTTCTGACATTGATATTTGTTGACCTGTGTTATATGAATAGAAAACTTTAAATTAAATTAAAAAACCAAAACCTTGATTGGTTGTTTCAATCGAAACTAAAGCAGAAGCGGCTTCAAAGACCACAGCTTCGCTTTTGTGTCTCAAACAAGATTCAAGGAACTCAACATAGTTTTGACTGTTGCCATAACTATTTCAAAATTAAAAATAATTATTAGTAATTAGTGATTAAAAAAAATTAAATTAAATATATTAAAAAAAAATCAATTAATAAATTGATTTAATATTCATTTTTATACTTGCTTGCTTCATCATCGGCAATCAATTGACAGGTAATTCGAATCTATACAATCAATATTTTGGTAATATATAAGATTGTCAGAAATATTATTGTATAAATGTTATCATATATAGTGTCAGATTATCAAATTTTATAAATTAATTTAAAATTTAGAGGGAAGTATATAAAATATTTGTATTAAAAAACAAACGTTGTTACCAACAATATGTAGGCATAAGGCGATCTTAGACTCCCTTTACTAAATTTGGTAAAAAGCTTGGAGATGGCCAATCTGTCTGACTTTCTGACTTGATACAATAGCCCCAAAGCGTGATACTAAGATTGATTATAATATTTAACATATAATAAATAGAATTATTAAAAAAAAACATATTAACAAGTATAAATTAATAAATTTTAGAATTTTAATATGTTGTAATAAAAAAAAATGCTTCACCTGGACCATAACATTATCGGAGCTAACTGCTTCTTGAATTTCGTTGACCCATCTTTTCACAATCTCTTGGCCTTGATTTCTACATAAATGCTAAATAAAAAATTAAACAACAAAATAGATTAAGATTTAAAATTAAAAAAAAACAATGACATGCCACAATCAACTTAAAAATGATTATAAAAAAATAATAAAAAAAATAATTAGGCTAATTTAAAATCATAATTGTTGTGAAATTTAATTACATATACCATTGAAGAAGTCAGTGCAGCACTTGACACTGTTGGGTTCTTATCAACTATAGCTTGCTTCATATAACGTTCAATTGCTTGAATCATGGTGTGCTAAGGAAAATTAAAGTAATGGCAATTACACTTTCTAGTGCTAAAAAAAATTCATCACTATTTAACAATGTATATATTATATCAATGAAGTTTTGGGTACTTATTTTAAATGAATTGAGATTCTGGGTTATTCAATGCCAAAAACATGATTTTATAACTTGTGGAAAACAAAATCAATGTTAACAATTAAAGCACTTATAGCAAAAACAGCATTACAAAAATCAATTTAAACAACACTTTAGCAAGATATTTTGTAAATGTATTATTTTTTTTTTATGATTTTGGTTTATCATAAAATTGTTTTTGAAATCAAAATGTTGAATAACCCTATTGTTGATTCATTAACTCTTTTAGGCATGTTTTATTTAAAAAAATTTAGATTAAAAATTGAATTAAAATTTCATATACAAAAAAACTATCTGAAAAAGGTTTTGTATCAAAATCATTTTTGAAACATTGCACAAAATTTTGCACTAGTGCAAACAATTAAGATAAAATTTTACATCAGTTATAGCACAAAGCGTGCGAATGGCAGGTCCTCTATAAATATCTTCCTATAAGGGTAAGTAATTATATAAAAAAAACTTTTCCTGTCATATCCTTTGTAAGACTAAAAAATTAAAAATGAAACTTAAAAACCTGCTAGTGACAATGATTACATCTTGTGCTAGAGGTGCCATATCTTTAATTACCAAATATACCATTCTTCTTAATAAAGGCTATAATTAAATGAAGGAAATAAAATACATCTTTAGATTGAAATAATTTGGTAGTAGCAAAAAAACATTCAGTTGCCTCCCTTGACCCAATTGATTCGTTCTTATTTTAAATCAATATCAAACAAATACTTGGTTCACAATGTATAAAATTTTGGTCAAAACCACAATACATTTCTTTGCATTAACTGGTGATTCATTAAATACTCTTGCCTATATAACACAACATAAATAGAAATAACGAGCAAATTAATAAATAATAAATTTGTCTAACCTCTTGTAAAACCATAGTTTTGTCCAGATTGTGAAACATTGCCATACCCTGGCCTAATTTGATTTTTATGATTAATAATTATAAACCTGACTCTTCATCTTTTTTGTCGCGTTTCAAATAATACATGCTCTATCTTGCTGACGTTAAATTTTAACACATGTTATCCAAACTCTTCAAAATTTTAACAATTTTTTGACTTTAAACATATGTTAAAAAAGCATGGTTTTAGATGCCTTTGCCTAGACACACTATATTTCAGGTTGCACCTTTTCCTAATTTATAATTGGTATAACTTAAAAGTTGGTTGTGATTAATAGGAAGTTTTATAAATTTTTTTTAATTTAGTAACGCATTTAAAATTATTGGTCAATTGCTATATTTTTATTGTTTATTTCCAAAAAAATGAAACTAGAGGTCATTTTTTTATTTAATCAATTATCTTTAAGCCATTAAATTTGTATAATGAACCAGGATTAATGCTGACACTTATGTTAATGTAAATTATATTCATATATAATCTTGCAATAACTCAATATTGTATTTCTTAGGTGAGGCAACTAATTAAGGATGGTAATGAAAGCAAAATTATTGAGTTTTGTCATAATCAAATGAAGATTGCTAAGAGTTTGAATGCTTTTATAATTGATACTAATTTAGCCCCTTATTGTCATTTGTTAAAAGGAGATAACAGTAATTAAATATATTTATTTATGCAGGTAATTTATTAAATATTCCATTTTCAATGAAAGACAACTATGCAGTCTATGGTATGAGATTCACTTGTGCATCCAAAATTTTAGAAGATGTTGAAGCCATTTATGATTCTACAATTGTAAAGAAGCTTAGGCAGTGTGGAGCATTATTGTTTGGTAAAACAAATATGGATGAATTTTCAATGGGGTATTTTTTAGTTTGAGGGATTTCATAGAGAATATTACTCATATATTAGAGCACATTCAAAATATTTATTTTTTTTTACTAAAATTTTTATAAAAATAAAATTAGTGTAATTTTTTAAGCATAGGAATATTTAAGTGATTATTTGCCATATACGAATTTAGAGAGAAATTAAAAATTTTTAAAATATATTTAAGGCAATTATTTTTATAAAAAAACTATGGAATTAAATATTTTTAGTTTTACAATAAAAAAAATTAACCTTGATCGCTCTAATAATTTAATATATTTGATTTACATAATAATTACAATATTTAAATAAAGAAGCTCTAGCACTAATGGATTTTTTGGGCCTGTGATTAATCCCTGGACGTTAGTGAATCAATTGCAACAAGTTAATGCTTCCTTTAATAAAACTACAACCAATAAATTAGCTTCACATTGCATGGATATTAGTACTAAAAATATTCATACACATTCAAACACAAATGATTCAACTCAAGATAATTTTTATATAGCTGGTGGCTCATCTGCCGGGAGTGCAGTTTCAGTGGCCACAGGTTCAGTCTTTTTGTAAGCCATTATTGTTATTTTAAATTACTAGTAATATTTTATTTTAAGCTTGGAATGAAAGCCGTAAGCTGAAAGGGTCAACTGGCGTGCCCCTCTTCCTTCTTAAATTTTTACATATATTTATATCTAGCTTTTCACATTGAAAGATTTAAAAATAAACTTGCTTTTTATATTTGGCCCCTTTTTCTCCCCTTTTGTACGAATTTTGGTGATGGCTCAGCTAAAAACTTGGCACTGCATTGTTTTATTTAGTCATTTAATAACAGATATTTAAACGTGTTTAGGTTTATTTGGTTAGAATGATGTGCTTAAAAAACAAGGCATTAAATTTACTAGATTTTATATAATATTTATTAATTTAATCTGATGCTTAGGATACTATGAGGCCATTCTTTGGGTAAAAAGTATGGGGAAAACATTTTTTTGATTATTTTTTATTTTTTAACGGCATTAATGCACTACTTTAGTTATGTATAAAGGATTGGTTAAATGTATTTTAGCTTACAAATTGTTTTTTCAATTATTTTAAAGTTTACCTTATAATTATTTACCTGAAAATTTAGAAAATATCAGTAGAAAAATGGTTAAAAAATGAATTATTTAGATATCTTTATAAGCCTGATTCATTGATTTTTGAAATTTATAAAAATTGGTTCAATGTATGAACATTTTAAAAGTTATGTTGAAATGATGACACTGTACAACACAAATTATAGAAAAACAAGTGAAAGGTGTCATTGGATTTTTCTCTAGGGGCGATTTTAGATATTACACCTGCAAAATCAAAAAAATGTTCATTTTTGTCCTTTTTCGATCGAATTATTAAATTATATATATTCATTATACATACTCTTGTTAAAATAATTAGTAATAACAAGATTGAACAATTTAAAAAAATACAAACCTACTTTTAACAATTTGTCTGTTTTATGAGTTGGGTAAACATATATTTCTTTATATGCCTATTAACTTGCCGAAAAAAATTCGGACAAAATTATAAATTTGAAGTTTGTGAAAGAAATAAGAAAGGGGAAAAGTATGAAGCACTTTAACAGAGACAACGCGAGGCGCTAAATAACTATATATTAATATATAAGTGAGTTTTATCGACTATTTTAATCATTAATTACCACTTTAAATACCAGGCCTAGTTAAAAAAAAATTTTTTTAATTTTTTTCTATTTATTTTGAAATTCATGGGCGTAGGGAGATGGTATTTATTGTCGAAAAAGGGTAAAAATGACATTTAGTTTTTAAGGTGTAATTGTAATCCTCGCGAGTAGCCATACAAAACTTTATCAAACCTAAACAATTTTTTTAAATTCTTAGGAAAAATTTCGTTTTTCGTGCAGCATTAGCTATGTTTAAATGGATTTAGATATAATTAAAATAAAATTCCTAAAAATAATTTGCATCATGCATAGAAAAATATTTAAAAAACATTGTTAATATTTTTCTTATAAAAATATGAATTTCAAACGCTTTAAATAAGTTCGGAATTGTTGTAATTAACTTGTCGATGATAATAAAAAATGAAACGCAGTTTACAAAATGTTAGAGCACATTCAGAATCAAAATTTAAAATGGCAAAAATTATTTGTTGTATGATAAATATATAAATTCTAACTTAACCAAAGATGAATCTAAAATTCTGCATCTATGGACTTATATCAGTGACATATTAGTAAATTTCGTTTTATGGCAACTAGTTAGTTATTTGGCAAATTGTTTGATAAACGTTAAAAAACTTGAAACAATTTTTATGACTTTAATAAAAATTTAGGAGAAATTGTACATGCAACTTTAAATATATTTAAATTAATTTATGTTATTTGACAGCTCAATCGGTTCAGACACCGGTGGGTCCGTTCGAAATCCAGCTTCATATTGTGGTGTTGTAGGATTTAAACCGACGTATGGTTCTATATCACGAAACGGCCTGGTCCCTTTAGCAAATAACCTTGATACTCCAGGAATATTTGCAAGAAGTGTGCAAGATTGTGCCACAGTTTATAGTGAGTATTTATTTAGGATATGAGTTTGCTCTAATTCAATATTGAAAATGTATTTGGACAGATGTTTATGTTTTATGCTTCCCAATTTATAAATACTTGTTTTCAATTATATATTTTGACATATTGAAAAATAAAAAAAGGTATTACAATGGTCAATAAATTTTTTAAGAGTTATGAGCTAACTTCAGAAGAACTGCCATCTTAGGGATTTAACCCGTTTACCGCTTTTTTTGTCAAAGTTTAAAGCCAGCTATAAACATTAAAAATTTTTCAAAAAAAATTATTTAAAAAAAAAGATTCAAAAACAAATAAAAAATAAAAAGAATTATTTTAATAATTAAACGCTAAATTAAACTATTAGGTTGGGATATATGTTCTATAACCTGATTATGTAATAGCTTGATATACTTAAAAATTTTATTTCTTATTTGAGATCAAAAATATAAGTTAAAAGTGATTTCAATATAAAAATATATTTATCTTTATGGCATTTACGAGGACGCGAATTCTGTTAATTTGGTCATTTTTCGATAAATATTTAAGGCTGAAGTCAAGATTACGGAAAACATATGCGAGTTATCATGAAGATTATTTTCTCCAGTGTTACAATATATCTTCCTTTTTCATTAATTATTTTTGTCTACCTGTGTTAATTTAAAAAAAAATCATGTGCGTTTTTTAATAATATATGTTTGCTTATATAATTACATTTGAAATTTAAATCTAAATAAATTATAAGTTCATGAAATATTTTGTCATACACCATGCTATTTTTTACATAAATATATTTAAATTTATATATTTTTTTTATTAATTCTTAGGTCACATCGCCGGTGTAGATGAAAATGATCTCACGACAACACCCAAAACTATCTCATCAATTTCAAACAATCTATTTACTAATATGACTAATCTGTCATCTCCACGGAAGGATATCAAAACGCAAATTATTAGAGTTGGTATACCAGAGGTGAAAATCATTAAATTTTAAACACCAAAATTTTGTTTTAAAATAAAAAGCCTAATAATTTTTGACTTCGTTTTGTAATTCTCACAGCTATTATTACACAGGTTGACAAAAATCAATGTGTGAAAAAAGATAATTATGACACTTAAATGAAATAACCCCTATGATGGCTCTATCTCATATATATTTTTTCCAAAGTTTTTCGGCTTCGGCTATTTTCTTAGGTATATAAAAAATGGTCAAATTTAAATTGACAGCGCAACTCTGAGAAAGAGAAAATATTAGAGAGAATTAATTATTAAAATCTCTTGTAACTTATATTTTTTCTCTCAAATAACGAGAAATAAAAATTTTAAATATATTAGCTTTCACATCAACATTTAGGTTATACAGAATATCTGGCACCCCCCTAAATAGGACACGATATATTATTGTTGTTAATAATATTATTTAAAGTCTGAATAGCAATCTAACTTTGAATTATTTTTTTTTATATTTTTTTGTTTTTGAGTCTTTTTTGTTCTTTTAACATTTTAATAATTTTATTACAGCTCGCTTACAGAGTTTGATTTGAAAACCGATTTTGAAATCTAAATGGCAGGTCTGATTTTGAAGTTAGCTTATAATTCTCAAAAATTTCTTGAGATGTGTTTTGATTATTATATTGTGTTCAGGCCGAAGTGTATTAAAACATTTTTTTGGAAGATAATGATTGGGATAAAATACTATATAAGGCGTGAGTCGTTGGATCATATTTTTTATTGAAATTTTTGCGTTTAAAAATTTTTGTTTTTAATATAAAACTCCGTGAATAATTTAAATTATTAAGTTTATACTATAGATACCTGATATATATTTTTATCTAAAATTGGCGTAACACACAGAATTGAATTTTAGCTTATATCTCATAAATTTGTTAAGCTGTCTAATTGGTGTTTTTAACATAAAAAATGGTCTTACCATTAGTAGATCATACAAATCTGAATTCAGTAAATCAATTAATTTTCAAAATATTTATTTATGTTTATACAAATTGTAATTTATAATTTTTTTATCAATTTAGGTTTCCCTTTTTGTCGCCTGATATTTTCACCAGTGATATTAACCTTTTTTTTAATTATTTATTTAGGAATATTTAAATCACCCTAAAGTTTGCCCGGAAATTGTCGAAAATTTGCTCAACATTGCCAATTCACTTCAAAATTATACCACCAAAATCGAAGATTATCACATCGATCTTAATGATTTATATAAAACTGATTTGCCTGGGTAAAAATTATAATTTTTCTAAGTAGAGTATTCTCCTTCTCATTTTGCTCATTGTTAATTTATAATCGATTCAAGTTTTTTAAAAAAACATGAAAGATTAAAATAGTAAAATTATAATTTATGAATTTGTTTTCGATTCTTTTATATATTAAATATCTCAATGCCTAATAAGGTCTCCCGAACCGCGGAAAATTCAGTTTGACGTGAAACTTTTGCGAAAAGCCTTTCCCCAATTCAATGCCAGCATTCCCTGTTACACGATCCTAACAGCAACAGAAATTCAAAGCAATATGGCTCGCTACGATGGGATACGTTATGGTACATTATTTTCGAATCCTAGAACATTTTTTTAAACGACAAAATTTTCAATATGGTTAAATTTGAATTAAAATTTAGTAATAAATTTTTTGTCTGCCATGGATTTATAATTTACATTTAAAGATTTCTACCACTTAGAAGTGTTTTTTATTATATATTTGGCTATATTGATTTTTTACTAAATTTCTTAAGTTTATTTGTTTTTTTACGTGATTTTAATTACACAAATCGAAAAAAATTTCAAGGAAATAAAATACGATTATTATTATTTACAATTTTCTAATTATTCAATCTATCTGCCGTTTTTCATGTCATTTTATAGCTTGCTATATTTAAGGGTCTAAAAATAATAAAAGTTATGCATTTGCGACCTATATAAAATTAAACATATTAAAAGAAATTTGGCCATGATGATCAGTGAAATAAATTGATAAAGGTTTACTATATTAGGGATCACATCAAAAGTACTTTTAATCAAATTAACTTTTGGGAAGCTGAACCTGCTACTTAGGTAATAGGCACATTAGGATCCTTAGTTTTGAGATAAATCAAATATTATATTTTTGTGGTAACCAGCGGATACACCGTTGTAGGCTTTATAAATAAAAACATTAGTGTTAGATCTTAGATTTTTGGACGCACGACACAAAGGAGTTTTACAAAATTTCTCCCTTATGCAATATATTGACAATATTAATAATTAAAATGGGACAAATAAAAAGATTATAAGACGGGTCGGTTATATAACATTAGTAGATTAAATATAAATGAGCCTAAAAAAAGCAAAGAAATTATTAATACCTCAATTTTAATGAGTGTTACCGCCTTGCATTTTTATTGTATAAATTCTTTTATTTGGTCCTCCAATAACAACTTGCAGATTATAAACAGAAGATTAAAGCTAAATTTTTCTTAATTATTCAAACCAAAGAATAACTACTGAAATAAAAACGGAATTTTCGTTCAATTTTTGACATAATAAACGAAATATCAATATAAGATCAATTTTTCAACAGCTCAGGCAAAATTTGCTCCGTGCCGAAAAAGGCACAAATATAATTTGGGCTCTTTCCCTCTCCCTATTAACATCTAACGGTTCTACTGATGGTCAAGCCTGAGAAAATAATTCAAATCCTGCAAATATTAATTTTTATCCTCATTTATAACACAGGTCAACAATTTTTTGAGAGTTATGAGTTAACTACAAAAATCAAACCTGCCATCTTAACGAATATCAAATCCTTTTACCGTTTTCCCTATTCAAACTTTGTTAGTCAGTTATAAACATTGAAAATGTTAGAAGAAAAGGTCAAAAAACCAAATAAGATTCAAAAACAAAAATAAATTGAAATTTTATTTTTGCATATTCACAATATTTAAACTTTTAAATTCAAACTTCAAATAATATTTTTATTAAAAACCGTATATCGTGTCGTGTTTAAGTTTGGACGCGAAATATTTTGTATTATCTAAATGCCGATGTAAGAGCTTGATATATTAATAAAATTTATTTTTTATTATTTGTGATTAAAAATGTAAGTTACAAGGGATTTTTATATGCAAAAAAGATTTTTAAATTTTTTCTTTTTAGGGTATATATAGATCTGAAAATTTGGTCAGAACAAGTCATTTTTCGTTATAGACGGATCTACGGAGCCAAAGACGGAAGAAACTAAGAAAAACAAAAAATATATATGAGATTAGGCCATCATGCGGATGCATTCTTTTATTTTTTAATAAAATTCACGCTTCTGACATTGATATTTGTTGACCTGTGTAATAAGCCACATGCCTTGTCTTTTAGGGAAGGTATGTTTTTTGACTGGTGTATTTTATTCTCATTCACCATTCATGAATTACACTGGACAATAAAAAAAAACAACATAAACGATTTTTTAAGGGTTTTGTAGAGAATTTTCTTGCGATAACGATCCCGGGTTTAGTTTTATTTCTAAGGCCAATTTTTTTTAAACCGCGTCCAAAGTTCAGAAAAAAATTCAAAAAATTTTTTTTACTATTAATTCTACAAAAAATCTATTGGCATATTCAGAATCTTTATAAAAAACATATCTAAAAAAGGTTATTACTTAAATTTTTAGCAATTTACTTTTAAGTTATTTAGATGACAAAAACCACTAATTTTACAAAAATAAAAAAAATTAAATATTTAAAAAAAAATTAAATATTTAAAAAAAATTTAAACCCCTTACGTTAATAATGAATGTTTTCGTTATCTAAATATATTTTTAAACTTTCGTTACTACCCATAGGTTTTATGATATAGAAGCCCAAAATACCCCAAAAATTAAAAAATCTCAACTTTGACACCGAATAACTAAAAATTTGAGGCCTTGGCTAAAATTCTGATTTCATATTTGTGATCAGCGCCAAAAACTTGACCAAAAATCATAGTTGCCATAAATGATGCTCAAAGTCGTCTAAATTTTGTTGTCCAGTGTTATCTTTAATCTAATCATTTCATACCTTTAACTTATCGTTGTCAATTACTCATAGATTTAGTATCAAACTCAGAAAGAATCTTTTTGTTGATATCTAATAGTCAGGTACAGCGCGTTATAGCAAATGTCCATAAATTAAATTCATCTGTGGAAAAAATATAAAAGCTATTTATTTGATCAAAAGCTTTTTAGGGAGATTCAATTGTGTCAACCTGGCAGCTTTTTCAAATTCTGCATCTCTATATGACTTGTTTTAATCCCTAAAACTATAATTCGTCCATCTTCATAAGCGAATGATAGAGGTATGAGCAAAACTTTTCATTTTCTTTATAATCGAAAAAATTGTCTTCGAACCAGGGTCTTCCTGCCCTATCAGATATTTTAGCCAATATAATCAAGATAGTTGACAGAGAGTTTCATAACCTCAACGAGTACCTTTTATTTCTCGTTGTTTTCCGGAAAATCCCCAGCCCATGAGTTCTACACAAATATCATAATTATCTAGCTTTTTTACATCAACATCTTTTCATTTTTCCTACTTGTTATTTTACAAGTTCCATCATTGCGTTGCGTGAGGTTCTCGAACTGACTTCCAGATTAATGTGTCACTTCTTTCTATAACTGTATGTTAGGTAATGTACTCTCTTAATTCTGCACTACTTACAGCATTTATTAAATCAGATTTTGACAAACGTCGTTTCAGAATTCAGCTAATTATATTTCGTATACTCTGATTAAGGGCTGGCTCTCACAAATGACGATACGGGTATTGAAGGAATTGTGGAAATCCGTATATGGTTTACAAGATGTTTAAAAGTTAATGAAAAGAATAGATGGATCAGCTGGGGCTTGGAGTATAATCTATAAACTGCAACTTGTAAGGATAAGAATCTCGAAATGCGATTCACTCATATGACCCCAGTGTTTGGGCTATTTGAGTGAATTTTAAATACACAATCACAAAAACACATGATTTTGAAAAATTACGACAAATAAGTATAATTTTCTTTATGACCCACTAATTTCTGTCTACGTAATAAAATATATCTTCAATATTATTTAATTGATGACTATCGAGGTCTTGAAACATAAAGTTGGCTTTTTCAATGTGTATGTATAGAATTTGTATAAAACGGTAGATAAATTGAATGACATGGTAGGACATATATAAATGGGTTAATTATAGTAAACCTGCGTTTTGTTTAAAAATATGTAAATATCAAATTTTTGAAATACCTATAAATTTTTTAACGTATGGGTTTAAAATGTTTTTTGTTCAAGCTTTTGAATGGCAAAATTTTTTACCATTCTATATAATAAAATGATATTATTCTTTTCAGAACCAAATTCACGTTTTTTATAAATGAGGTAAATCTTTAACGCAAATACCATTACCAAAAAGATTTTGCTTGTAAATTACTTCCCTGAGTGGCAATTAATCCTACAATCATAATTATATGTGTCAATTATATTATATTTAAATTTTTTTTTTAAATTTCATGTAATTGTTTTATGTAAAATTAAGACACGGTTTTAAAAAAAAATATTTGATTATTAAAAATGTGCTAATACTTATGATTTTATGGATTTTGGGATTTGTTTGAAATGACATGTTTATTTTATAAAAATTAGGCATACGCGAAAAAACGATGGCAGAAACTAGAACCATTGGGTTTAACGATATAGTAAAGAGCAGAATACTTGCCGGAAACTATTTTTTATCCCTAAGGTTTCTATCCATTTATATTATATTCTTTTTTCGTTATATAAAATACTATCTATTAAACAATTTTATAATAGATCTTATCGTTTAATTATTTCATTCGATTCTGCTATAAAAAATTAATTAGGTTTACAAATATTAATGAATGTTCTGGAAATTTTATGAAAATTAAAGATATTAGTCTACATTATGGCCTTATCTTTATTGTTTTTCCCCTTCAAATCATCAATGGGACAGGGCCCTACAGATTTTGGTGAAATCAAAATGGCAAAATTAACATTTGACTGATTTTGCTACCTCAAGAATTTTTAAGAAAAAAAATAAATTTCAAAAATATTTTTTTACTGTAATAAAATCTTTGTTATAAAGTTTTTTATCTTAAATAATATAATAGTGAATTTTTAAGAATAATAAGCATCAATATCCACATTTACTTTAAACAAAATTGCACCCGAACTTAATATTGCCACGAGATTTTGCCGGGTGGAAATAAATATTTTTGGTTTGAATATAAAGCTTAGTATATAAATAATTTTTTTTATATTTTTTTTTAATTTTAGTTTTTTTTATTTTTTAGAATTTAATATTTATAGCTGAATGACAAAGTTTTACCCGAAGAAACGGTACACTGATTACAAGATCCCTAATATATTAAGCTCGATTTTATAAATTAGCTTATATATCTCAAAAATTTGTCAAACTATGTTATATTTTATATTTAATCCAAGTAACAAATTAATTTTTATTTAAACTAATTTAGGAATTACGAAACACACTTTCAGCAAGCATGCAAGGTTAGACGTTTAATTTCTCGTGATTTTAACATTGCTTTCAATTCTACGAATCAACCTGACACACAATTACCTATTGATGTTTTATTAACTCCTGTAACTCTAACAACTGCACCACTGTACAATGATTATGTAACCTTGAGCGGTTCCGAATTGGCTGAACAAGACGCATTTACTGTACAGGCAAATTTGGCAGGTATAAATATGAAAATATTTAACCTGTTTAATAGCATGGTTCTTAATTTTTTGATTTGCATATGCTAGCAGAGCCGAACAAAAGCCGTTTTTTATTGTTTTGTTGGTTTTTAGAAATTTTACATGACTAGAAAGGTCTGTGATAAAACTTGAACCAAAAAGTTAAGATTTTATATATATTTTAATACTTAAGCGAAAACCCTTAATAAACGTTGAATTCTTTATTAAGTATATAAAAATGTGTATAGCCCAAAGCTTTACCTAGCCTTACGTTAGGGTAAATATATTTAGGCCCCTTCTAGTTAGAGATTTTTCGGCCTTCTGCGCTCATATAAGTTATTAATAATTATAAAGTAACACAAGGAAAGTTATTGAGGATTCAGAGTAATATATTTTAGAATTTATAGCACTGGACAACAAAATTCAACCATAAATATCATTTATGACAACAATTATTTTTGGTCTGGTTTTTGGGGCTGATATTACATGAAAATATAGCCAGAGCCTTTGGTTTTATGTTATGCTGTGTCAAAAACAAGATTTTCTCAGTAACCTGGGGAAGTTTGAAAACATATATGAACAGTGGCGACTCGTCATTAGGTGCAAGGTGTTCACTGAACACCCTGGCAAAAATTTATATAGAAATGTTTTTAAAACTATTTAAAATTAGTTTTGGATGGTCTAGCGGGACGGCAGTGATTTGTAAACAAAATAAAAAATTGAAAGTCCCATCGTACCATTTTCTATTTACAAAATTGAATCATACATAAGCTGTTTTATGTTTAAATTAAGAGGATCAACAGCTAGATTCAAAAAACTAACATCGAGTGTCTATCAGAAAATGTGCAATTCAAATATTACCGTGCTTAGTCAAATGCAATTTAAAAGCTTAATATTATTAAGCTTAAGCAATTAAGTCTATTTACGAGGTCAACAACTTAAATTTCAGGTAACATAGATTATTTTGTCGTAAGATGTTCAGCGTAAAAATTGAACACGTAATATTAATCTTCGAGCGTGTTCAATTCTAAAATTGATCATATATCGACTATATTTAAAAAAATAAACAAACCGGACAAGAAAGCTAATAATTTTTTATATTGCATTGCACGATGTTCAATCCAAGAACTGAACACGTAATGGTTCACTCCATCCAGCACAGGAGCGTGTTCAATCCACAATTTGAACACTATGTGTGAGTTATAGTTTAGCCTCTTAACATTGAGGATTGAGCCTATAATAACACGCAGAATACAATATACAATATTAAAAAGATGGTGTTCAATTATTAAATTGAACACCAATTACATATTTAATAACACGAAGACATATAACAGCTAAAAGATGGTGTTCAATTCTAAACACATACATATTGTGTTCAATGCCTAGCATTGAACACTTTATTAATATTGTAGTTTAATTAATTGACCAAATACTTTGCCCGTCATAAATAGTTTCATATTTTGCAATATTACTACTATAGTTTTATATATAATTCATATGCTTTTATAAATAAATAATGAACAATAAAATTTTGATTTTTGATTGAACACCCTGGCTAAAAATCCACGAGTCGCCACTGTATATAAATTAACGAAACATCTTTTATTAATGTTTAAATTTATTTTTATAAAATTTTTTTTTTTTTCTACAGGTTTTCTTCAATTTTTTTTACCTTAAATAACTTGAGAGTGAATCTAATTAAGTAATAGACTTTTTTTTATACCAGTTAAGAATTTAAATATGCCATTCGGTATTTAGAAATTTTATTGATTTTTTTCTAATCTTCTAATTTATTATAATAAAAATGGAGGCATTGGGTGAGTTAACCCTAGGGTCGTGTTTGCAAGAAAACTCTTTACAGTGAATATCGTTTATGTTGTTTTTTGTTGTTGTCAGTGAGATGGTTCGGTGTGAGAGTGAAAGATGTCAGGTGCTAGCGGCAAGTTACTCTGCTTAAATATTTAGCTTTCCATTTGTTTGAATATATAAAAAAAATTTAAATTCTTTCAAACATTATATAAGGCATCCCCGCAATTTCTATTCCCATCGCATTGTCGAAACAATCAAATTTGCCAATAAGCATACAGGTAATGTCAAACCATTTTACCGAACCTTTGCTCCTAACTGTCGCACACATCCTTGAAAAACTTGTTGGGAATTTTCCGACCTTAGTTCTCGTAAAAGATACTGATAAAATTGTTTAAATAATTTTTTGTATAATAAAAATTTATTTTTTATAATGTACAGCGAAGTTACTCATTAGTGAATTTTTACCTGTTTTAGCTCTAATTTTATATCGAGTGATAGATGGGTTAATTTTTTAATACCAGGTTTTTTTGCAAGTTAGGATCAAAATGTTATATTTTTTTGATTGCCTAAATAGAAATTTGGTATGATTGACTTACCCCCTTTATAGTGATGATTATCCGGCTTTATTTGCGTTGTTCAATTATTAAATATATTTTGCTTGTAAATAAAATTTACCTATTCAAGTCGACTTGAGTTAAATTTGAAAAAAAAATCACCTATCTTAATTACACAGGTCAACAAATTTCAATGTCAGAAACGTGAATTTTTTGAAATCATAAAAGAATGCATCCCCAAGATGGCCTAATCTCATTTTTTCTTAGTTTCTTCCGGTGGGCGGTATTTTATATATCATTACGGCTGCTCTGCTGTTTAATTGACTATTAAAATCCATGAATGTTCCGCGAGGTATTAACCCACAATTAGCAATGTGGTCCATATAAACCCCAGCACTTCTTAAATTTTGAATAGGGCACGTGCAAAGTGAGTTTTTATTTTTGTAAATTTTTAAAAATTCTGAAAATTTTGAAATTTTTTTTTTCAAAATTTTTTAAATTTTTTATTTTAGAAAATGAATTCTATGTGCATATATTAATTTTGGCAACTTTTTAAAAATTTGCGTTTTAATACAAAATATTTTTTTTGAAAATTTTACGAATATAAAAACACACTTTGCACGTGCCCATATCTACAAAAATATTATATATTGGCCAATTTGTGACTTAAATATATAATATACAAAACCAGCATTAAATTTTGGTTTAAGTCTAAAAACAAAATTTGTTTAAATATTAAAAATCCTATTGAGGTCCGT
Organism: Acutogordius australiensis; assembly: GCA_030555515.1. Taxonomy (NCBI): domain Eukaryota; kingdom Metazoa; phylum Nematomorpha; class Gordioida; order Gordea; family Gordiidae; genus Acutogordius; species Acutogordius australiensis. The sequence continues at coordinate 15,679,524 of CM060244.1, forward strand.
AAGGACCCCTCACTGTCAATTTCAATGTTGGGAATCACGATAATGCCTTATATAGGGTTTCTTTCAAAAAAGTTTTACATATTAAGTATATAAAATGTTTGTGTTGTATAATAATGTTAGGAATTATTTTTTTTTTAATTATCTAGTTTTTAGTGAGTAATAGCCATAAATTTTTTATTTCATAATATTTTTCTTCATGTTTTCTTAAAATGTTTTACCACACTTAAAACACAATATATTTTTAAATTTTATTTTTTAAAATGTTACATATTAATGGCTAAATTTGGTGACTTTTTCTTAAACATTTAATAAACAATTTGGTTTAAGTCTTATAACAAATTGTTAAGAAATTACAAATACTATTGGGGTCCGTATGGACTCCACATGGTATATTTCAATGTTGAAAACCATGATATTGCCTCAATCTAAGTTTAAACTAAAATAGTTGCAACCTTTTTTAGTTATTTTTTAGTTTTACATTTTAAATATATAAAATGTTTGTATTGTATAACAATGATATAAATTATTTATTTTTCTCTTAAAAATCTATTTTTTATGGTAAATAATAGCCAAAAATAATTTTTTATTTTAAAATATTTTTTTTTCGTAAATCTTTCTTAAAATGTTCTGCTAGACTTAACACAATTTGATGAATAACATTTATATATTTAGTTAATTGACAAACTTTTGATGTGAGGGCACGTACAAAGTAATATATTTTCGTGAAATTATAAAAATTGTGAAAAATTTTATTTTGTAACAAAACGCAAATTTTATAAAAATTGCTTTAGACTCATTTAATTTTTTTGACAAATTTTAAAATTTTTACCTTTTGACATTGAGCGCTTTTTTACAAAAAGTCGCCAATTTTTGTTATTAGCATTTAAATAGTTGTTCGAAAAGAAAAGTTTTTGAAAAATTAAAAAAAAATAAATAAATAAAATTTAAAAAAAAAAAATGAAACGAGTCTGAACGCGCCCTTATGCACATAAAATGCTTTTTCTGAAATAAAAAATTTTGGAAAAATAAAATTCACAGAATTTTCAAAATTTTATGAAAATAAAAACTAACTTTGCAAGTGCCCTAATATAAAAAAAAATTTTCATTTGATTTTTTTTTACTTTAGGGCACGTGCAAAGTGAGTTTTTATTTTCGTAAAATTTTAAAATTTCTAAAAATTTTGAAAATTTTTTTTTTTTAAATTTGTTCAAAAATTTTTTATTTCAGAAAAAGCATTTTATGTGCATATATTAAATTTGGCAACTTTTAAAAAATTTGCGTTTTATTACAAAATATTTTTTTCCAAAATTTTGAAAATTTTACGAAAATAAAAACTCACTTTGCACGTGCCCTTATGTTAAATAAAATTTACAATATACATTAAGGATAACTTATATTATTTTATAATTAAAGAGCACGTATTTGTCTCTAAAATAATAAAAAATAAAGTTCATGGCCTTAAAATTCTTGAAATATAAATAATTAAAATTGGGGTTCGTATGGACTTCGTTCGCCTTAAAAATTTCTCACCCTACCATTCGCGGGATAAAATCAAAAGTTTTCATAAAGGTATGTGTAAACCACGCGTTTATAATTTTTTTTCTATCTATTAGATTTAAATTTTTGTTATTATTTTAAATCTAATTGCACATATGCACAATTTGTGCGTTTTTAGTAAAGTTGCATCTAGCCGTAAAATTTGGATTGGATTAATTAAATTGTAATTAGGGAAATGTTAGTATAAGGTTTTTAGAGAGTTAAGGCTAGGTTTAGAATAGTTTGGGCTAATAGTATCAAATTAAAAATTATTGTTTGCGAAATTATTATACAGGCAGCTAAAAACAGAAGGTAGTTTTAAAATTGCATTAATGTTAGGGGGTGACGGTTATTTTAATGTTATGTTTTAAAACTAAAAATAGCTTCAAAAAGATAAATATATAATATAAGCTAGCTTGCGAGCCAAATTTATTATACACTCAACCAAAAATAGTAACATCTATGAGCGGCTAATACAAATTAAATTGTAAAAAAATATTTTTTAAAATTTTAACGGCTATAATAAAATGAGAATTACTGTTAATTAGTCGTTTTTTGATATGCCTAACAAAACTTTTTTTTTTTCAAATTTAAAATTTTTTTTACACAAGCCACCTTAATGGCAATCAAATGCGCTTAATTTTTTTTTCTAAACTTTTTTCAAAGCCGAAGCCAATCAAAACGTATTCTTATCTACAATTCAAGAAAATTAAGCAAAATATCTCTGTTTAAATTAAATTTAGATTTTATGTTTACTTTTGCGAAAATAAAGCCTATAGAATACGCTTTAAAAACATATGGTATTTGTTCTTTCATTAAAAGTTTAGTACACATTTTAAATTTAAATTATGTCTGCTTAACCCATGGATTGGAAAGCATTAGATAAATTTAGAATCAGTGTTTGATTTAGATATTTCTAATTCTACCTCTAGTACTCAATAATTTATTATTTAATTTAGCAATAAATTCATCATTATCACTTGTGTTTGCCATAATGTGGGGAAATTATTCAAACAAAAAGCACAAAATTTGGAAAGGTGATGGTTCTCTTTTTCAATCTCCTGAACTTATTACAATAAAGGATGAAGTAAATAAAATATTATACAAAACATCAGATAAATCAATTTGTAAAAAACTTATAAATGAAGGAGATATTCTTGTTTTTGGAAATATGGATATCATAATAATATCTAAATTTTAACTTTTTTACTATTGTTTATAAAAATTTTGTATACTAATAATTTTTAAATATAGAGGTGGTTAACTAGTTATAATTAAATTTTGGATGTTATTTAGATGTATCATATTGATTTTTGTAAATCTATGAAAATATCTGTGTTTTTACCCCAGCTTCACATATAAATAATTATATACAAATAATTTGTTAAACACAGAGATACTTACAATCATAATTTGTTATTTTGAAAAGATCTAAATTTGTTTGATTTTTTATCTATAATATTTTTAAATAAAGCAGCTTAATCATTTTTTTACTGATTATTCATCTGTATGTTCAATGGATGATTCAAACCAATATATTTATCAGGGGTATTTCTGTTAAAGATTAAGTTGTTTTGATAGCTGGAATCACATTTCTTTACTTACCATATATTGCATCTTTTGGCATCATTTTTAGGACATTTGACAGCACTCAAATATTCCTTGGTATTTCTAATTGTTCCAATAACCCTAAACAAATATGTTATAAGATATACATTAAAGTTTGAATGACCTTTAATATAAAGGATTTCACCAAATTTTTTAGATATATAAACATTTTAATCAGATCATAACCATTTTTTTGATTGTTTATTCCATTTTTTTAATTTGTTTTATGCCTGCTGTAAAAGTTTATGTGAAAAATGCAAATGGGAGTCAAATTTAATAAAATATATAAATAATTAGTCATTTCATCATTTAAAAATAATAATTAATATAAACCTGGAAAATTGACATTAAAAAATTAAAGTTGTCCCTTTTAACTTAAATGTGGATAGACATTTAACCTTATAATTAACAAATTCAATCTTTCATTATTCTAGATAAAAAATGTCCATTAATTATAATATAAAAAATAGTTTTTTATTATTGTTTTATTATCTTGAGGGTGCAAAAAAACTTTATTTTTTCATTTTTTACTATCCCTAATGTGCAGGGCCAATGCTGGAAGTTTTGATAAATGGAACATTGGCGATTTGGCCATACTGGAAATCCCTTTTAATTTTAAAAACACTTTTCCTCATAAATTTTTACCTATTGTGTAAAACCTTTGGATATGTATGGTAAACATACCTATATTTTGGGTGGGTGTGCTGATGAATTTTTATGCGACGTTGGATGACTTCGTGGTTTCCAACGTTGCATTCACTCTGTACAGTAAATAAAAGGAATAAAAGCTGGTTCAATTTTATTCCTCAATGTAGATTATTTTTTTGTATTAATATACCTCAAATTATTCGTAACAAATATAGTTTGTATACTCCCATGTTATATGGGTATATAAAAAAAGGAATATTTTTATAGCATTTTGTCATTTGTAAAAAAACAATCTATTTTGAGAGTGAGACTAAACCATTTAAAATTGTGAATTTAGGACCTAGCAGAAAAGTTTTTTTTATTTGTAATTGATTTTTGTCAATTTTTTTTTAGTTTATTTGATTACCCTTACACACAAAAAATCTATGAAGCTACACCCCCCCCCCCCCATGATTTTAATTAAACCTGGCAAATATTTTGTGCCTATTATTACACAGGTCAACAAATATCAATGTCAGAAACGTAAATTTTATGCAAACATTAAAGAATGCATCGCCATGATGGCCTGCCTAATCTCATATATTTTTCGTTTTTAGTTTATTTCGTCTTTGGCTCCTTAGATCCGTCTATAACGAAAAATGGCCTTTTTTGACCATATTGACAGATCTAAATATACCCTATAAAAAAATCTTTTTTGCATATTAAAATCCCTTGTAACTTATATTTTTGATCACAAATAAGGGTAAAATTTTTTTATTAATATATCAAGCACTTACATCGGCATTTAGAAAATGCAAAATATTTCGCGTCCAAACTTAAATACGACACGATATATTATCGGTTTTTAATGAAAATATTATTTGTAGTTTGAATTTAACAGTTTAACTATTGTAAATATGCAAAGACAAAATTTCAATTTATTTTTGTTTTTGAATCTTTTTGGTTTTTTAACCTTTTTTCTAAAATAATCAATGTTTATAACTGACTAACTAAGTTTGATTAGGAAAAACGGTAAACGGATTTGATATTCCCTAAGATGGCAGGTTTGATCTCTGTAGTTAACTCATAACTCTCAAAAAATTGGTGACCTGTGATTAATAAAAAATTTTCCATTATTTGTGATTAAAAATATAAAGGGATTTCAATCTGCAAAAAATATTTTTAATTTTTTTTAGGGTTGTTTAGATCTGTCAATTCGGTCAAAAAAGGCCATTTTTCGTTATAGACGGATCTAAAGAGCCAAAGCCGGAAGAAACTAATAAAAACGAAAAACATATGTGAGAGTAGGCCATCATGGGGATGCATTTTTTTATATTTTCATAATAATCACTTTTCTGACATAAATATTTGTTACAAAGTAATGAGATATAGATTTTATTAACATGTCAAGCTCTTACATCGGCATTCAGATAATACAGAATATTTTGCGTCCAAACTTAAATACGACACGATATATTATCGATTTTAAATGAAAATATTATATGAATTGATTTAACAGTGCCAAAATAAAATTTTATTTTTATTTTTGAATCTTTTTTAATTTTTGACCTTTTTTTCTAAAATTTTCAATGTTTATAACTGACTAACTAAGTTTGATTAGAAAACGGTGAACGAATTTCCTAAGATGGCATGATCTCAAGTTGTTAACTCATAACTCTCAAAATTGTTGACCTTTGTTACAATAAATACAAACCCCAATTATTCAACTATCCTGCTTAGGGCTCTAAGTGAAGGGGACTTTACATAAACAAATTTAGGGCAAATTTCAAATTCTATAAAATCAGACCTGTGCGTAAGATAAAAAGAAGATCTCATCGTTGTCCATGTGCGAATAGGGTATAAGCAGTGTATCCCAGTTTTCGTATTCGATTTTCGAGTTCAACGCCTGCAATACAATTATATAATGTGTATCAATACGAATTTTTAATAGTTTTTTTTTCGATATTAAAAAACAATTAGGCTTGAAGTTTCTTCAAAATTACCCGTACGCCATTTTAGGCTTCAATTTTAAACCGTGCAAAGCAATTAATATTGCCTGAATAGTTAGATTTGCTCGCTCGCCGGCGACCTAATTATTTAGTCTAGGCACTCAAAAGCATATGGTTTAGGGCCTATGGGCAGGCTATTCAGCGGCCTCAAAGTTGTGCACGTGTGCTATTTTCTGAAAAAAAGCCGTCTATGCGCGGGATTGAGTTCACACCTCCTAAGTGTAAGCAATGTTTGCCATTGAGCTACGCGAGCCAATCCAATGTTAGAGAATTATGCCAAATTAAGTTTCAATATGGCCGAAGATAGGCTTAAACTTTGTTGGAAGGTTTACGGAAAGATTGGTCCAATATACTGTTTATTTATTTTTGATAAAGCACTTATACGTTTACCATCTTTATTTGAAATCCAATACTAAAGAGTCTTAAGAAAATACAATTTTTTTCTTTCTACACTTTTGGCAAATGAAGTGTTTATAGATTAAAAATGGTACCCATTTTTTTCTTAAAATGTTGGTAAAATAAAATGTTTTGAGGTAAGTTTCAAAAAAATAACATTGGAAATTTTAGAAATAAATATACGCGTTCAGAGTTCATTTTGAAATAATATAAGAATTTTCGGTTTTAAATCGAAAAATATTAACTGCATTCAGAGCTGGGAAAATGCCCATTTTTGGGTCAAACTCATTTTTTCATATTTCGAAATTTAGAAAAATTAAAGGGTTTTAGCTTTAATCAAAAAAATATTCATAAAATTTAAGATTTTCTGCTTATATTCTGTATTTATTCATAATTAATTTTTTTAATCTGTCATAAAATTTTTAAAAAACAAAAATTTGAGTTTAGTCGAAAAATGGGTTTTTTCCCAGCTCTGACTGCATTTATAAACTATAAATTATCTAAGTTTATCCAAACATAGCTAATAATTATTTTATAATCATTCATTTTAAAATTCTAACGCTTAAATATTTTCCAACATTGAACCAAAATTATTTTTTAAAAAAATTTTCAAAATTTTCTCAAAAACGAATGAACACTTGGGTTTTTTTAAATTTTTTTGCTAATCTAGAATAGATTGAGTAGTTTTGTTTTATCTTAATAAAGGCATTTAAATAATAATTAAAAAGATTTTGTTTCGAAAACTAGCAATATTAAAATTATAATAATAATTATCAATTTTAAATATAAAAATTAAACTTCTAAATAGACAAATGCCGCAGCACAAAATAAAAACAAACAAAATTATTACCTTGAAAGCTATGCTCAGCCCTATGTTATCGGCAATATTTTCCGTCAGTGTTTCGTTGAGATTGAACTAATTAATTAATTAATTCATAAATTATATTTATGATTAGGCATCACATTTTTATCTCATCTGCTAAATTAAACGAAGTCTAAAAAGTAATTGAAACTTATCGTTTATAGACGTTAAATCGTGAAATTATGGACGACAACACTTTTTTGTCCGCAATACATTATGTCAAAAGTAATATTTTAAAATTTCATTTAATACAAAGGTAATAAAATAAAATTAGAAATCGAATAAAAACTGACTATACTAAATATTTGATTACTTCGAACTTATTGATCTTCATCAGTAAAGTATAGCAGTATAAATACTAAAACTTTTTATCAATTGATATATAATATTTAAGTTTCAAGAAAATAAACTCGAATAAGTGTTAATAGTATTAACTGTTTAAAATTTAATTTGTATAAAGGTTTACTGATGAAACACAATGAGGCCGAAACCATATAAAGTAGTCAATAGAGATTTTAGTTTTTTTTTGTTCTTATTTATATTTTAATTATATTCTTTTTTTAACTTTGATTCATTTTTGATATAGCTAAAAATAAATGTAAAATGCATGGAATTAAAAATAATTTCGCAAGGCCAATTTTTTGAAGAATAATATGTGTATAAAACTATTCTTTGAGATTTTATCTAATACATTTTTTGCCATTTTAACTATCCCAAATAGTATAATGTTTTTTTCATAAGGCACCACGTTTAAAATATTTAAAAAAAACAATTTTTTTTTGTCGTATAACATAAAATGATTGAATTAGATGATATTTACTTCGAGCACGTTTAAAATATAGTTTTGTTTTTTCAAAAATAATAAATTTTAGTTTCCCTATGCTATTCAAATTAAAAAAGAGAGAAATCATAGTCATTTATATTTTTGACTAAATGCCGATTAATTAGAGGACATACAACAAAATAGTTATTAGTAATTTATTCATATCTGTTTCTAGAAGTAAAATATTTTTATTTTCATCTAAATTAATTATTTCTGTAACTTGACAAAATAAGAAAAAATATAAAAAAATTGTTTTTTCCAATATGATTTTGATAGTGAGTGACCTTCTATTGACTTAAATGAATAATAATTTTGTTGTATATCTTAGTTTAAATAACAAGCAACATTGACCGTAATCTCCTCTCATTAAAACCTTCTTATTTGTGGAAAAACAAAACTTCATTCTCGTAGCCATATTCCTGTTTTTGTTAAATTTAAACTTTTACTTTTTACATCAATTTTGACAAATAAAGCCAGAATCTGTTTTAAATGCCCAACCATAAAAAAATTAGAATTTTTACCCCTATTCCATCGTATGTGTAGTTGCTGTACTGCTCAAGTAAGCAAAGATTGCGTTCTAAGAAGTAATTAACGCCTTTAGGGGATAGCGGAGATCTGTTTATCGGAGCCTTGTGAGTGAAAGAGGCTAAAAATAAAATATTTTTTGCCATCCAGTTTATATCTTATAGTTTTATTTTATTAATGCCTAATACACAGGACTACCATATTTGACCTTAAGCATCATTTGAGACAAATATCTTTTAATCAAGTTTATGGTGCTGGTTAGGCGTACGAAATTAGAATCAACCTTAAGAAGCGTTTAAAATCATTTTATTTTAGAGCACAATGTAATTTTTATCTAAAATTTTTAAAATTTTACTATTTTTAAAAATTTTTATACCAGGTAAAGTTTCTATGCTTTTATATAAATTTAAAAAAAAAGACTCGGCGTTATAAATTTTTTTTATAATTTTTCTTACAATTCAATAAAACATAAAAAAATTATTATTCCATTGCATTTTGAACGTTTCCAAAATAGTGAAAAAGTTTTAATTTGAAAATTGTATTTAATCATTACCCATTGTATCGAGCGAATGTGTCAATTCATGAGCAATCGTAGCGCCTAAATTTCCAAAATTGATTGCTCTATATTATATGTATACAGAATTTAAATAATACATAACAATACGTTTATCAATTTTTATTTGAATATTGCAATTTTTATATCAGCAAAAAGTTGTGAATTTTTTGTTTGTTAGGGCATTAAAATAAACTTTTTCTTTAAAATTATTTAAACATAATTTTTTTTTTGAAAACGAATCATTACATGATGTTGTCAATTTTAATTATGATAAAATAGCGTTTTATTTTAAAAAACTTTTACAACTTTAGTTTAAACGTACCCTTAGCAAAATTATACCATAACAATATGTTAATGAAGAATAAAAGATATAACCGGTACAAGTATTTTCACTTAAAAAAAATATTTGTTAATTAATAAATCATAGTATTGGGGAAATATGATTTACAGTGGGTAATCCCAATGAAATAGTGGTGGCTTGAACATTCCAGCAGGAATACCTGTATAATAAATATGGCATTTAGTTCCACGAGGAGACAAATAAAAACTAAATATTATGGGTAAAATTAAAACTTAAACAACTTACAAACTGTATTGGTTCCATATTCATATTGTGCATTGGCTTCAAATGAAGTAATGTCCCAATCACTATTAAAAATATTCCAAAAATATGTTACTTTTGGCAGTAGAAAAACTTAAACAGTTTTTCATATATTTTTCAAATAAAAACCTAGTATCTTAAGCCAGATTTTGATTTTTTATATTTTGCAAATCAAACCTAGTGTCTTAGGCCAAGTCTAGTAAATGGTTTTGTTTTTTTCGTAAAGTTAGCAACAAGAGGATTCTATTAAAACGCGTTCAACGCCGAAACGTTGCCTTTTGGTTACCATTAACAATGCGTTTTTATATTTTTCTGAAAAATGAAAACAAAAAATAAGACATGGCCTTATGCAATTTTAATATTTAGAATTTAATTTTAAAAATACTGCAAGCTGTCCACAGTTTTTTTTGAGTTGAACCATAATAACTTCTTACATTAATTCTGTGGTCTTTTTGTTGACTAGATTATAATACCGAGTCATTTTAATTATTTCTGCTTTGAGCACATTTTCGTGTAAGGATGGACTGATGAAATCAAACTATAACATAATTTATAAATATAAATTTTAATACATTTAGCAATTTTAAGTTAATAGTTTAAACGAATAATGTAAAATAAATAATTTAGAATAAATTGTTAAAATACCTCGTGGAATCTTTGCTCCAAAAGTTCCCCGTTTCTCGATGCCTTAGATGTACCGATTTCAACTTTGACTGCATGAATCTATTTATTTATTTATTAAATTATTTTGTAAAAATAAAAGTTATAATATATGCTGGTGTCCAAGGTCATGCATTTGGTTACATTTTTTGGAAAACGGGTTTTTTACATAATCTAAAACTTCAAACGATTTTTTAAAGTATATGATGAAGTTTCAAGAAACGCGATGAATTTTATATGTTAAAAATGCGCATAGCGCAATTTAAATAAAATTTTTGCGACATTACTTTTAATAACACAAATAATGCCCAAAATAATTTATTTGCTTATTTTTCTTAATAATTAAAACATAAATAAAAAATATATTTATGAAACATTTTGCTATACTATCTTTTTTGGTATCATAAATATCTACAAGTTTGGAAAAATGATCGGATTTGGGAGTCCACAATATCCAAATTGAGGATGTCCAATTAATTAGAAAATATTAACTCAAGGCAACTAAATTTACGTCGGAATGGGGCTTGAATATTATCGTTTTAAGCCAAGGGCTTAAATAGACACTCAACTTCAACGTGATAGTAGATATATTTTATTTTTTTAAGAAAAAAAAACTTGTATTAACGGCGTCAAACGACCTCCTACGTAGTAAACTGGAGTGTTTAAAATTAAGTCAACTAACGCGAATTCACGCTTAGTGTAAAATATCGGAATATACTTTGTAAACAACTCTAGTTTGCGCTTAAATAAACAAAACTGCTGCGTTTCGTCTATAGGGCGTCAAATTTGAGTTATTCTTTTAGATCGAAAAGTTTTAAAACATATTATTTTCTCTCCAATTTTTTTTACAAGACAAGTATCTTTATTGCTAATAATCAGAATTGGCCTTTTAAAAATGAGTTTTATGAAAGAGTTTTTTTTAAATTTTAGATTTAAAAAAAAACAGCTCTTTGAACGCGCCATATAAAAAAATATAAAATTATTAAATTAGTACTTTCCTTATGAGAGCCTTTTTATCGTGATCGCTAAGATTATATTGGGTACGAATGGTGTACATCAAGAGTCTTTTAACACGACTAAACATGTTAGCAATCTGTATATCATATATTAAAATACATCTATTTCGACAAAATTATGTAGAGCAAGTAGAATTTGTATCTTTTCCAGAAATTATTTTGTCAATATCAAATATTTAGGTTCTCCCCAGTGCCTCTTATTTTTTTATTGTGTGAAAAGTGGAACATTTTTAGCATGAAAATTTATATATTTTTATTTCACAAAATAAATGGCCTAAAGAACTAATTAATTACTTATAAAATGAATTAAAAAAAGGTAAATAAAATTTAAACAGGCTATATTTTAACGTTATTCATTGTGTTGCCATAAGGATGCAAATAATGACAGATATTATCAACAAGTTTCCAGTATAAATTTAATATAAGAATTTAAGGATCTATCAAAAAAATAAAGGGACGTGAATTGAATTTCTAGAAAAACGTAATCAGCTTTACAAAAGTACCTCAGCGTTATCTTCCTCTGACCGCACATGTTTCTCATAGATGTGTGATATGGCCCCTGGCATGTAACCTTCAACCATGCGGGCGCAATAGTTGACATCAATGTCGTCCCACTTGTAAAGCGTCAAATAACGGACTACGCCGCGTTTCAAATCTTTCACGTCCTCCGGCATGAATTGAACCAAATTATCGAACGCGGTATACAACATATAATTGTTGAGATAGCTATAGCATAACCAAAATTTCAAATTTTTTTTTGGAAATTTTTAAGGAAGTCAGAAATTTGGTAGGGAAAGCCCTTTTGGCTAAAAAATACGAGCAAGTTTTGAAATTATAAACATTGAAAATGTTTACATGATCCAATCATGATTTACATTTAAATTTGGTCCCTCAAAATTTTTGAGGCAACAAATCATAGTTCGTTGGGTCTCTGACACTTGAGTTTTTATAGAAATACTTGTTTAAAATATCAAATATCTTATGATTATTTGTTAAAGGGTAATTTTAAATTCTTAAAATGACAGCCTTATCAAAAATTAGTACCTTTTTATGGCTCTCTATTAGTCGGCGCCAGGTGCCTTTTAGGTAAGTAGACGTAAAATATCTATGCGGTGTGGTCCATAGCCCCTAGGGTTTAGGATTAAGGGCTTCGACAATATCTTAACATTCATCGAAACGCCGCATTACGGAATATTACAGCATGCAGGCTTTACAACCTCGGCAAAAACAGAATGCTAGTGTCATTTATTTAACATCTACCCCTTGTCCTTCACCTTTTTAAAGAAAAGCATATACAAGGGCGGTGCCTCTTTCAGCCCTCACTTCCTTTCCTAAAAATTGAGCTTGATAGGTCAGGCGGCTTTATTTTAAGGGCAGGTAACATTGTTTTAATTGCAAATATTTTAGACTAGATCAAACTCTAAACATTATTTAATTTAAACAGTTGGCATTTGATTTATAGCTTGCCTTAGCCTGGACCCCTTTACAAGTTTTAGAGTGGCTGTGACCATTAATCTGATTTCTGTAAATGTAAAGTTTTTAAAAATTTCGTCATCAAATGTTCCAAGTTACCTGAATGTCGTGTCTAACGTTTAGGGGTGATAAATATTACCCATTGGGACCCAAAAAGATGTTAAAATAATCACATAAGAATTAAAAATTTTAGTGAGCCTAATTGCGAGCGGCCATGTTTCTGTAATGAAAACATTTTGTACCTTAATCTGAAAAAATAACATATGGGGAAAGAGCCAAAAATTATTGTTTGAGCTATATTAACTTTCAAAAGTGTAAGTATGGCTGTGTGACCTATTCAATTTTGAATACTTGAAATTTAACGGCCTGTTAGAACAATAATAAAATAAGCCGGTTTTTTAATCTTGCAAAATAATTTAAAAAAAATGATTTACAAAAAATTGACAAATAGTGTTCAATTTTTTGCATTCAAAGATTTATAATTACACTACATTTTTACTTTGAATGGAGTTTGCCAGGACTGGAAACAGACCGAAAAAGATGGGTTTGCAATAATAAGCTACCCTAATATAAAAGAAGCCTAGATCTAATGGACCGTGGCGTTGTATATTCACTTTTGAAAGGAAAATAACCTGTTAAAAAGGTTGCCTCTCAAGAGTGGAGGACAACGACAAATTATAAAAAAAAATAACTTAAGAAACATTTTGTTATTATGTTAAGATCTTATAGATAAAATTAAGCCTTTAGGCCCATGATGTAAAAATAAGACCTTTAAAAAAGTTTAACCGCCTTATATTTAATAATTAAACTATGTTTTTTTAATTGTCTGTGATTATTGACGTTCATTAAGGCAAACAATTTTTGATATCTTATTGCAAAATATAATTAGTTTTGCTTTTGACTTTCCTTACAATATAACTGATTGATTTATAATAATAGGTGCTCAGGTTTTTCGTAGGCAAAACCACCAAAATAACCCATCTTCATTAACGGGCTATATATAAATTTGATTATTTTTAAAATATTAGGCTTATAGTTTTATCAACCTACCTAGTTGATAAATTAACACCTGAAAAATCTAACTAAGCTAGATTGATGGTTAATACATTTTATAACTGAATAAATTTTGTATAGTTTGCTCATCCTAATCCTAATTCACAAAAAAATGTTAAAAAAAAATTATGTCTTAAAAGAGGGCACGGAGGCTTAGTTGACCATTTTCCACACGCCTATTAATTTAACGTAGAAGAAAAGGTACTCAAAAATATATAAGTTATAAATAAAAAAAAGTCAAACATTCTAAATTCAGGATTGCCCAGGGCATATTTTATCAGAGTGTATAGCCTGTCCAAGAAATGCATATCTTGTAGAATAACGAGACTCTTGTTAAAGGTGATGTTATGTTTCGCGAAAACGTTTTGAAAATAGTCGCTCCAGTTAATCTAAAAAAGCAAAGATTAAGTATTAATTTAGGAATAGAGATAAGGGCGTGTTTAAACTTCCTTCGTTTTCAAAAATTCTAAAAAATTAAAATTTATTTTTTATATCAAAAAGTATTAACCATTTTTTTTAACAATATTTTTCAACACTCGGAGCAGTTGTTGTAAGTATTCATAGAAATTTTAACATATTTAAATCCAAATCTATATAAACATAGCTGATTATCATATCAACAAGAGAAAAATACTAATTCTTAAAAATTCTTTAACAATATATTAATATTTTTTTTTAATTTTGAGAATATTTTAAAATCATGAAGTCTGAACGCACCCTAAAAAATATTTTCAATATTAATAAAATTAAAATCATAAAAAATATGAGGAATCAGCATTTATTAGAAATTTAAACTATTTTGCTATAGCTTAGTTGTTAATATTAATTTTAGTTTGAAAAAGTTAAAATTAATATTGTGGTGGTCAATTAATGAAAAATATTGGCAAATTGTTATCTTATAATTACAATGTCATAATATTCATCCATAACGCTTAATAAGTAGGGCACAAATTCATATTCTGGTTCGTATTTATTTCTGGCTTCGTCCATGATCTGTAAATTAATATACATATATTTAAATAAGGAAGATAGGTTTTATCTGCCCTAAAGATCGAAGTCAAGGTTTAAAAACTGAACCGGGACGGATTAAAACTAAGGGGCCGAGAAAAAAATAATTGTTTGTGAAGATCAAAATATACATAGTTATTATCACATTAATACTTCATCATAACCTGATTGATAAATTTAAATGCAAAAATTTGTAATCTGCTATATTAATTTACGGACCGTTTTAAATTTCGGGCCAGGCTGAAAATAAAAAGACAAGATTTTGAGCCAGGCGGGCTTAGGTTGGTAAATATGTAGGGTTGTCTGGGCCGGAATAGCACGGCCCGTGAGCTTTGGTCTGCCTCTAGATAATTTATACTCTAGGATATAATTGATTCAGCTCAAATATGACATTTTTTTGGTAGTAAAAAATAAATAGTATGTTGAATTATGGTAACAAATTTTTGAGAGTTATGAGCTAACTACAGAGATCAAGCCTCCCATCTTAGAATTTCCAAATCATTTTTTCTAATCAAACTTAGTGAGTCAGCTATAAACATTGAAAATTTTAGAAAAAAGTCAAAAAGAGCATTTTTGCATATTCACAACAGCTAAACTGATAAATTTAATCTTCAATTAATATTTAAATTAAAAATCGATTATATATCGTGCCGTATTTAAGTTTAGATTGTATCATCTAAATGCTGATGTAAGAGCATGATATACTGAAAATTTTTATTTCTCATCATTTGAGATGATAAATATAAGTTACAAGGGATTTTTATAAGAAAAAAACATTCTTAAATTTCTTTTAGGGTATTTTCGAAGCGGCAAAATTTGTCTTGGTCAAGAAAGGCCGTTTTTTGAAATGGACGGATCAAAAGAGTCAAAGACGAAAGAAACCACGAAAAATTGAAAATATATATGAGATAAGGCCATCATGGGGATGTATGCTTTTATGTTTTCATAAACTTTTTTTCCTGACATCGATATTTGTTGACCTGTAGCAGAAGATTATACATAATTTGGGTAAGTTGTATGGCCTACCCTCCCTATATGGTCTATACATATTACATTAGTTGTTGCATTAATAATGGCCAATATACTTACAACCGGTCTGCATCTTCTCAAAAAACAAAACAACTATGTGACTTCTATAATAAAATTTTTATGCTAACTAATAAACTCTCAAAAATATCCCAAAGAATGCATATAAATGTTATATTCAATATTTGACTGATTTAAAAGAATACCTTTGTCATGTAAAACAATTGTTAATAAAGGTAAATGGGCTCCTCTCTAAAATATAGACCGTCTTATTAAGTTTTAAATAACCTCTTTATTAATCTAAAACCCATTAATTGGCATATCGAAGCAAACACCCTAGTGACAGAACTCAATAAAAATGTAAACCTGGACGAATGCTTGTTCAATTTCTAGAATCCCTTCCACCATTTCATGGGTAAACCCAAAATTTGAGGACATGAGGTCGTACACGTATTTACGATATTTTTCAAGGATCGTGGCATTTTCGTAATATTCGAAAAGCTTAAGTCGTGTTTGGGGCATCCTTATGATAATTAAAGCTTCCGCTTCTTGGTAATTGTACCTTCAAAAAATAAAGTGATTTTGTTACATAAAATAGTTACATTATTCCAAATAAAAATTTAAACCGGACAATTTTTCTGCGAATGTAATTTTGAAACAAAAATTGATCGTTTTCATAAGTTCTTAAACCAAATAACAAGTTGAGTTTGACCAAGTTTTTTAGAAACAAAAGGGTTACAACAGACTAGGAGCTCGAAATTTGTTTTTATTTAAGCGTTTATTGGTTAGCTCACACTCTTTAATTAAAATCAAATTGTTAGCCAATTTTTATTTAATAGTTTCAAAATTCGATTTTTCAGACTCCTACGAAAACAGACTAAAATTATTCATAGTGCAAATCTGGGCTACATGTATCCAATTTAAGGATGCTGACATTAATAAAGGGCCGATCGGTCCATAAAGGCAGCACACGCTATGGCGGTTTATAGTAAATAACAGGGTTTTTTTAACCAACATATTGGAAAAAATGCTAGTTTAAGCGCTTGGAAACATTTTGCTTAGGAACATAGGCTACAGACCGACCATCCTTTTAAATAACAATATATTTTATTATTGTCATGTTTGTGCGAAACTAACTCGTACCAAATTGGGGGACGTTTATTGTAAAAAAAAGGCGGATTAGGAAATAAAGTAGGTCAAATATTGATACAATTAAATACTATCTATGTCCTGTCCCGAGGTCAAGGTTAAACGTTGTAAAGATGATTGGGTGAAATTAAGCTTTCTAATACTTTGAGCAAACATATAGTATATCTTTAAACGGTTGTTGTTTAACATTATACAAATTTTAGAAAAATTCTTCTCCCAAATTAAGTCAAATATATTTAATTTAAAGGGTATCGACCAGCGTAAGCTTGGTTAGGTAGTAGAGACTAGACATAAAATTTGAAAAAAACAATGTAGATTTATTTTAAGCATAAATGTTTGTTTTAGGCCTTTTTTTTGGTGGAAGCAAAATGACGCCTACCACCAAGCATATTGTTTTTGCATGTCGAGCTAAAGTATTGCCAGAAAACAAGTGATTAATTAAAAAAATATAATATTTAAATCATTACGTTTACATAATCAGCCCTAAAAAGCCTATTAAATTAAGAATTAATAGGCTTTTCAGGGCTGTCTTGATTATTTTCAAACGAATTGTGTTAAAATTTACAAGCAATTTTGTTATATATATAGTTTTGCCAATCTATGAGTTTTTTTGAGGATGAACTTGGCACTTTACACTTGAATTTGAAATGGCCAAAATATTTTATTTATCATTTTGTATGTTTTACCAAATTATCAAAAATAAAAACTTTATTGAAAAAATATATATGAAATAATCAGAGGTTCATATTTTTTGAGCTAGTGGTGAGCTCGTATTTTGAGAAAGCAGCTTATTTTCAAAAAATTGGGGAGGGGATTGATTTTTTGAGTTGAATTAAAAATAAAAATTCATCAGGACTGTGTCACCTCTATTTAATGCCAAAAAAAGATAACTGAGTTTGAGCTAGTAATGTAACCCCTAAAATTAATTTATATTACCAAGCTTATATCGTTAACCACCACATCTTATTTAATCCTATGATATTTTGCTTTAACGAGCTTAAACCATATTACTGCATTTTATTCATAAATTAACATTTTATTCTTTCCTACGTTTATGCAATCACTAAAAAAATCCTTTCCCTACTTAGAATGGGTCTCAGAGAAAAATATGCATTTGTTTTGAAGTTGGCTCCCTTAAATGTGAGTTTTTATATTTAGAAAACTTGCTGAGCTCTAAATTACAATTTCCTTTCCAATTTGAATATGAATTCATTCACTTCATATTTTTCAGTTCACAATGAGCCAACTCACCGTAATTTTGAGACTTTAAAGGAGGAAAAAGATATATATTTGTCATGTATATTCAGTCTTTTGTGCTTGTAGATTTTATAAGTAAACCTAACAAACTCAATGCTTGAAAAAAGTGGTCGCCTATATGTTGAAACAATAAATATCATTATACTGCCTTGTCTTTTTTTTACATGGCTTTTTATGTTGAAATTTAATGTTTATTACAAAGAAATTAGCAAATTTATAAATTAAAAAAGATTTATCCCTTATTTCTCGGGACGATATAATTACGACAATGATCAATTGTCAAATAACACAGGTCAACAATTTTTTGAGAGTTATGAGTTAACTACAGAGATCAAACTAGCCATCTTAGGGAATATCAAATCCATTTACCGTTTTTCCTAATCAAACTTAGTTAGTTAGTTATAAACATTAATTATTTTAGAAAAAAAGGTCAAAAAAATAAAAAAAATTCAAAAACAAATATAAATTGAAATTTTATTTTTGCATGTTTACAATAGTTAAACTGTTAAATTCAAACTTCAAATAATATTTTTATTAAAAACCATTAATATATTGTGTCGTATTTAAGTTTGGACGCGAAACATTTTGTATTATCTAAATGCCGATGTAAGAACTTGATATATTAGTAAAATTTATTTGTCATTATTTGTGATTAAAAATATAAGTTACAAGGAATTTTTATATACAAAAAAGATTTTTAAATTTTTTCTTTTTAGGGTATATTTAGATCTGTCAATTTGGTCAAAAAGGCCATTTTTTGTTATAGACGGATCTAAGGAGCCAAAGGCAGAAGAAAATAAGAAAAACGAAAAATATATATGAGATTAGGCCATCATTGGGATGCATTCTTTTATGTTTTTATAAAATTCACGTTTCTGACATTAATATTTGTTAACCTGTGTGTGATGTTGATGTATTATAATATATCAACATCACATTACAGTAGGATTTAATTACCGACCAATAAATGCGTAAAAATTTCTTTGGTAATTACTTACCGTTTAAAATTTGTAAGAGTCAAAAAATCAAAGAGCTTAGAGCCTAAGAACAAATAAAAACCTCAACGCAATTCTCGTCCCTGCGAGTTGAGTTAGACAAACCACTCTTTTCATAAAAAAATAACTTAAATATAAACTAAAACGAGCTCACTCGCTTGCTCCCTTGCTATTTTTAATAAAGTGAGAAAGAGAGCTGACTTTCGTTAAATCGAGTGAGCTCTTTTTTTTCTACTGATTTAGAACTCTTTATTTGTAACTTGTGCATTGAACAAATTTTTCCATAAGGGCGCGTTCAGACTCATTTCTTTTTTTCTTCATAAATTTAAAATTTTTAAATTTTTTAAAAATTGTTTTTTTAGAAAAATACTATTTAATTAATAAAATAGATTGGCAACTATTTATTAATATGCGTTTAATGTCCAAAGAAATTTTAAAAAGTCTGAACGCGCCGCGCCCTAAGAAATAAAAATTTTGATATTTTGCCTTTTTTGCAAAAAGTTTCAAATTTGTGAGGAGAAAAATTTAGTCTATAAATTTGAAATAATGCCGTTAAACGAGATACAATTTATAATATATTTATAGATCCATAGATGCAATATATAAAATCTATTTTTGGCTAAGTTTTTTTTAACATAATTCGTCATTAAAAACAATGTAAAAAAAAAGAACACTTTTTTTGTACTTCGAAATTTGATTTTGAACGTCCCTTAATATATTTTGGCCTCTGAAAGAAATTTAATAAGCTGACTCAATATACCTGATGTGCACTTCGAAGAAAATGTTGAATCTGTTGAGCTCTTCTAACAAGGTTTGGAAGTCCCATCTGCCATCAACCATTTCGCTAATTTTTTTGGGAATGACTTCCACGTTTTGAGATACAAAGTCATCCCTGAGTGAATCCCATTGGGAGTCTTTAAACAGAACGTCGGCGAATTGCTCCCGGATCGCGGGGGTCATAACTTTCTCTTCCCGCCTTCTCATGCAGGACATGAGGAAATCCTTGGCCCGCTTTTCAAATTCGTATTCGTGGTTGTAATCTTTGGCATCTATATAATCAAAACAAGTTATTTTGAGTTAAATTCCTTGATTTGTATTATTTTTTAAGTTAAAAACTCATATTCAAATTAGACATATAGGGTGAGATAGCTCAATGGCAGTTATCTTTGTCTTACCAAGAAGTTTGGGGTTTGAATCCGTGCTAGGCGGCTTTTTTTCGGAAAATAGTACACACACTTTGATGGCCTGCTTAGGCAATAAACCCTAAAACGATATGCCTAAAATGAGAGCCTAGGCTATGATTTCGACGGCGTGCGAGCAAATCTTACAATTTAACCCGTCGTTAATTTTAACTGCTTTGATTGGGTTTGAGGAGTCAAAACCCTAAACGGGTCTGATACCGTTATATAGAAAAAGGTATAAAAATTTTCAAATTTTTTCAAATATGATACTTGAAATATTTTATAATCTTGTTCACGAGATTATAGATTATATTTAATTATATTTGAATTAGAACAAAGTGGTAAAGACAGAAATATTTTAGGTAAATATGTGAACGCTTTAATTTAATCTATTTCATAAAAAATTACTAAGACCTCTTGCCTTAAATTCTAAAACAAAAAAAGGCAGGTGGATATTGGATTGTTCAATAGGTCAAATCCTAGCCTTGATATGGCCCATATCAGCCGTTTTATTTAGGTCGTATAAAAATGTTTATATTGATAAAAAAATGTAAAATAAATTTGGCCATGTACGCAATCATAGCTCAAATATTTCGCCCAAATAACCTTTCATTGAAGAAATTTAATTCGATTATTTCGTAAGAGGAGGGTAGGTACTCGAAAAGGCCATATATTTGGCTTTATAAATGCAAACCACCCACTTACCAATTGCGTACACCCGTGTCTTAAATAAACAGCCCAGCCTAAATTTGGGCATATGACCCCTTTTTTTACATTATATTTTTAAACCTACCTGTAGGCGTATGAAGAAAAAAAACCTTTCAAAAAGGACGAAACAAATTGTTAAATTTCTTCATTCAAGAGGTATAGATAGACTAATATTTGTAAAACAAAATGGCGCCCTTGTGCTTAATACAAGAGTAAATTGAAGTGCGAGAAAGAATATTATGTGATTTGTTATCAGCTATTTATCACGGTTGCATTATCGTTTTGAAGTGGCCGTGGAATTTATCCTGATAATGGAATTTTAAAAAAATATTTCCCCTCATATTTAATGTAATATTTACCTTTACATAATAACCTTGTACGTTAAACAAAGGCAGTGTTCAAAATTTAAATGTATTGTAATTTACATGGTGATTAGTTGGGCTCTAAAAATCAGGGATGGGTAAAAACCATCAAAAATCTTACAAAGTTACAGTTATTTTTCTAACTATTAACTATAACTTAGTTTTGTTGAAGTTTTGACTATTAATTATGTGTTCGATAAATATTTTTTATTAAACACAGTATTGGTTTGGGTTTTTTTGCTCCAAAAGTTGTACCCCACCCTTGAAGTTTAATAATCATGCAAAAATGTCAAAAAAGAGAGCTTTTAAAAACTTCAATCTAATTTAAAAAAGGAGATATGCTGTAGGTGCTAACGCCACCGAATGTAACCGCGTGTGTGAAAAAATATTGTTTCCAAAATCAATAGAACCCCGCCTGTTTTTAGCAACCTTATATATTGAAAAAAAAAAACAAGAATCTAACTAAATAGGTCTCTAATCCACCTGTGAAGACTATTTTCTTTACTTGACTTAAATTATGAAAGAATTTAATATGTGCCTAACAGGCTTTATTTTGATCCTATATATGATAAGTCATAGAGCTTTGGTATAATAGGGTCATCTATTATCAATTAAATATTTGAATAGGAATGGGCAAATGAGATCAGCGAGATAAAAATAATAACGGCGAATTAAGTTTTTTCCCTAAACCACTGACCTATTTGATTCTTTTTTAAGTGTCATTGCGTAATCCAATTTTTAAGAAGCCCACGGAAAAATTATGACATCGTCCTATTAATATCTATAGGTCAGACAAGTTTATAAAGGTAGAACAAAAAAAAACCTGTGGTAGGAGTTTCCTCCAAACCTTTTTCCCCATTAGGGGACGGCTTACCCGTTATTAGGGCTTTGCCCCTTTTAACTCTACAGCAGTCCCCGCAGAGGTAAGTGAGATTTAACACGCGCCGTTGATAGGTTCTCAGAAATTTTACATGCTTTAGGATTCGTTGGCTGTCACCCATCAAACTATACTAACCAGGCCCAACGTTGCTTAACTTGAAGTGTATAACACTACAAAGTTTACATGCGCTCAAGGTCGTCCGACCTTTATAAAGCTAAAAAAACCATGTACATGTAACTTCAAATCACGTACCGATCACTATTTTTTTTTTATTTTATATTACCCAATATTTTATGTTATGTTCTCATTTTATTTATTATCGCTTTCGATTCTTTGCAAATCCCGGTTATTTTAACAATGAAAATGTTTTTTTAAGTTAGACTTTGCGGTGTGATGCCGTAATTGAAAATCAGATTACAATTTTAATTTCTGTTAAGGATGTGCAGAACAACTTCAATAATTTGAATTTTATATTTAAAAATTTATACAAATGAGTGTGGACATTTATTTGACATACATTTTGGACAATTCAACAAAGTGTGAAGCGTATAACTGATCAAACTTTATGAGCAATTCAAAATTTTTAAGAGTTTGGCCGAATTTCGTAAAATCTTGATGATATTCAAACTAAACGGGTTTGAAAAACAGGACACAATTTGTAATACACGTGTTTCTGACATTGGTATTTGTTGACCTGTGTTATGTGTCCCACTAGAGGTCAGCGTCCTTAAGCGCTTAAAAACTTGATTGTGTTAAACAATCAAGTTAAGCAGCGCTAAGTTTGGTTAGTAGTTGGATGGGTAACCGCAAACATATCCCAAACCCGTCCATTTTTATGAGAGCTTAGGCCTTAAAACCTAGTTCACGGGCTCGTGTTAAATCTCATTTAACTGCGGGTGTGTAGTTAAAAGTCAAGATAAGTAAGCCCTTTCTAATAGGTAAAAAGTCTGGACGAAAGAAAAAATAAACCGTGTGAATGGAGTTTTTCCTAAACCTTACCATTGCAGTGCGGCTTAGCTCTGCCTTTTAGCTCCAGTGGGACTTTTGATATGGCCCGCATAGTTATATGAAATTTAACACAAACCGGTGAATAAATTTAAAACAAGAAGAGGAATTTGGAAGAAATTTTTACCTTGTACCCTTAAAATGCTGTACTTATATGAATAAGGTCTAGAATAAAATCTAAATAGAAATTAAATGGCAAAATCTTTGTTATTTGATTTGTTTGACTTTAGATCAAAGTCGAGGCCCGATAGCCCATGGTGCCGGCCTCAAAAAAGCCGGGCCCGGGCCAGCCGGACCCGGCAAAATTGGAAAATAAATAGGGGCAGGGACGATTTATTAAATATTATCTTGTCATTTTTTAACTATTTTTAACAAGAAATAAAATTAACAAAATTTTTATTATTAATTAAGGGAATAACTTCTACACTCTTCTATTTTTAAAGCAAAAGGCTTTTAGCTTTCAACATAAAGGTTAGGGCCGTATTTTAAATTCGGGCCGTGTCAGGTCTAGCCTAATTTAAAAAATGTTAAAAACCAAAACGCGGGTTGGAAGAAGATATCAAATAAAATAAACACACACACCTCTGAGAATAAATTTTTATAAATAAATTTTTGGGTTGGCCGATCAGGTAAACTTATCAGCCGTTTTAACAAAAACAACTAGACGTGTTTTAACCTATTAGAATATGTTTTAACTTTCCCGAAAACCTGATGCACATTTTGTAAAATTTCAATAATCTAGGCCTACTGTTGCGGTCAGTAAATCTAACGATATAAATATTCAAAGAGGAATTTTACAGCCAATATTTTATCCGATTATGGGTACGTTCAAAGTGTGAAACTGTATTTTTCGGTTCGATAATAATGAGCGAGTTTCTCAGAAGTCAGGCACTCGATGGCAAATAATAATATTACAATTTGTTAACCTAGGACACTAAGAAGATCCTTGATGTTTTCGGTACTCACGTCGTCAATGACGGAAAGGACTTGAATGGAATCGGTTAGATTAGGTTCGTGCTGTTTGATCCAATTGTTACAGGCGTACGTATAATAATCTTGGCATTTAGGTTCACGGTGATCAATATAACCCGTGAATGATTTTAAATGGTTTTGTGCCCTTTCATCAATTCGATATTTCATATCTTGTGGTGGCCCGAAAAATGCATTAAAATATATAGAAAAATAAATATTGACAGAGTTTATTTGGCATGCGTTATAACCATTTTGTTTCTTAAAAATAATACTTATTGAATATTTGAGATAACTTACAAATTTACTTAATTAATAATTTTTTTTTTATATAGACACGTGGCCAAACATAACTAAGATCATAAGTATTATTTTATTATAATTTTAGACTTAAGTGACTTCTTTTGGGATTACCTTCAAATAGTTGCAAATTTTGAGTTATAATTTAAAGGTCCTAAAAAGTATCATTTTTAACTTAGTTAATACCCTTACGTGTCTTTTTTACCACAATTGCTAATTTTAAATCTCATTAAGGTTTCTATGTAAAATCAATCAGATTTCCTCGAAATATAGGAAACTTTAACTGTCGACTAATAGAATATTTTATATTTTTTCTGTTTTATATATCTGTATAATTTACAATTTATTTTTAAATTCAAAATTGATAGAGGAATTGGCTTAAAATAACATTAAGATAAACCTGGTTTAACGAATAAATAGGAGTGAAGGTTTGCAGTGAGCAGGAGAAAAATTATGACCCCTTGGAGCATTGTGATAGAGATTATTAGATAATAGACAATTACAAATTAAAAATACAGCTATTAAATCTAAACTAAATTAATTACGATTTTTATATAATTTAAAAATGTAAAAATATGTGGTGCAAAAAAATATTAAAAAATCATATTTTAGGTTATTTATGGCTAGGGGGAGGGGATGATAAAAAGCGAATAAATTTAATTAAAAATACGATCTAAGAATAGTTGAGTTTAAAATAAAAATTAATTTTTTTTTTCTTCAAATTTGAGGCATATCAAATCTTTGGGGCAGTGATATAGGGATATTTAAATTAGGGCAAATATTTGTACAATATTGCCCTTTTATTTATGTCACTATACAAGGTGACCATTTTTTGCTCTTATAGGTCAAGCTCTTATTGTGCATAATAATGATTTGTGAATTCTACATACTATTTATATTAATTTTTACTTGTATGAAATAAATCATAGATTAAAATCAAATTCATAAGAAAAGGTCAAAGATGTCATCTGTGTTTATAAAATGAGTTTTAATGACCTTATTTTCTTAAACAATTTGTATTTTGTTAGAGATCTTTTACTTTTTCTCGTTTCGTGCATACTATATAGGGGCGTTAAAAATTCATGCGCTTTTGCGAAAAATTATTCTAAAAATTAATTTTTTTAAATTTGTGTTTTTGCACATAAAATTTCTATGTTTTTTATTATATTTTCCTAGAGCCGGGGCACTTATACTAAGTATTATATTTAGAAATCTTATTAAATTTACATCTTAAATACATATAAACATAGCTGATTATTATTTCAACCACACTCTTATAAAAATTCTTACGCCCAAGTAACTAAAACATTGAACCATTCAAAAAATAACTATCTGAACGCGCCTTAACGAAAAAAACGAAGAAAGTGCTAAAGGGAAGTTGCTATAACATTTACACCCGCTTGCTTTATTTTCGATTTTTCAAAAAATGAACATATTGAGCTTTCACATATATTTAGCGCCACTGCAACCGACTCATGTTTTAGTCATTTAACGAAAATAAAAACAAAATAATTCACAGCTTAAGATACTACAATTACCTTTATAAAATTTTAAAATATGGTTACATTTAAAAATTAATCAATTTTAAGAAAGTGTTTTATTCAAGAATTACCTAGTTCGAGAGAAATATATTACATGGTAGCGTTAATACCTTTTTTTGTGCTATGCTTTACTGTTCATTCTTGTTACCCTTTTTTAAATTATTGATATATTGGCATAAATCAGTGAAAGTATAAAAGTTACAAACTGGTTACAATTTAAAATAACATAACAAAAATTATTAGGTTTGAGGTTTTAACGGGCTCCAGACAGAGGCGCCATACCCGTTTAGGGCTTTGACTCTTTTAACCCGAGCAAAGCAATTAATATTGCCGACGGGTTAAATAGTAAGTTTTGCTCGCACGCCAGCGACATTGTAGGCTCTTTCTTAGGCATATGGTTTAGGGCCTACTGCCTAAGCAGACCAATCTGCAGCTGCAAAGTGATTGCACATGCGTACAATTTTACAAAAGCCGCCTGTGCACGAACTCGAACCCAAACCTCCTGCATGTATGACAGGGATGTTTGCCACAAAGCTAACTGAGCATATATTTTTAATATTATATATAATTTTGATAAATAACACAAACATATTAGTCTCTGAGTCTCAATAGCGCAAAAGTGTCATTCCTGGCATTTTTGTGATATATTTTGATGTATAGAGGATTAAAAATTTGGCCAAAAAGAAAAAAAGATTGATAAATAACTCAGTTTAAACCCGATGTGAGGACCTTAGTTTAATTTTGTTGACTAGTATTTTAACTTCAAAGTAATTTATACAAAAAAAATTGTGACACCAACTTAAAGATAAAATTTGGCTTAGCTATTTTTTAACCCATTAACTCCGACACTAATTTTACACCCTAAATTGGGAAATCCTTAAAGCATCTTGAAAAATGTTCAGCAACTTTATAGCTATAGCCTTAATTTTTAAGGTAGCTTATAATACTCAAAATCATTGGCATAAATGCTGAATTTAGTGCGCACCCCCCCCCCCCCTCCATTGCTAAATGATCATTTTTGTAAAATTCAAAAATGCAATAAAAATTAGGCCTACATCACACCCCATAGCTATAATGTGTTTTTGCGTATTTTGCCATGCTGAACAGAGGTGTATTCATAATTTTTTTTTAATTTATGACCCTCCCACCCCTCTCGGTACGCCGAATGCTGAAAACAACATTTTGTATGCCATAGTTTGGTATAATTTGCCTATCTCGGATTCACAATTTCTGACCTAATAAAATTTTGCATTTTTAATCCATGGCAAACATTTTCGTAGTTCCAGAATATTATACATAACAAACTGTTTAGGTTATGTTAATAAATTATTTTTTTACAATAGATCATGATTAAAATCGAGGAATTTCAGGCTTACAACTCTTTTTACGAGCAATTTTTTACAATGTCAAAATAAGCCCTTTATATCTAAGAAAGCTGAGGTTTAAAGAAACTATGAAAACCGGAAAAAATACATTAAGGCCATTATGTGAATTTTTTTCTTCCCAAGTTTCATATTCTTTTAATCATTCAATTTTTGTCGACACGACCTGTGTTTTATAAACATTTTTTTAAAGCAATTAAAAAAAAAATTAAGCTGGTTCAAAGTTGTATCACCGAACAAGGCAAACCAAATATGGAAAAAAACTAAAGCCTTGCTTGACTTATATTAAATTAAATTATTCATGGTAAAACCGTTTTTTTCCAATTGTAATTTCTTCACACTTTTACTCTATTAAACATTTTAAATCACAATATTCATGCATTAACCGCGAATGGTAGGGTAAGATTTTTATAACGCGAATGGTACAGTGGGATCCATACGAACCCCAATTTTAAACCTCTATAACTTCAAGAGTTTAAGAGCTATGATCTTTATTTTTTTTATTATTTTAATGAAAATACGTGCTCTTTAATTATAGACTAATATAAGTTATCATTTATGAAGGCAAATTTTATTTGACACAAAGTAAAAAACAAATCTGAAAAATTAAATTTTTTATTTTTTCATATTACATTAATTAATATCAATTAATATATTAAATATATCAATATTATTGATTAAATCGTGCTTTTAGGACGAGTACAACATTTTATGAAAAAATTCAGGGAAAAAAATATTATGCAATATAAATTATTTTTGGCTATTATTCACCTTAAAAACTAGACTTTTTACAAAAAAAAATAATAATTTCTATTATTATTAAACAATACAAACATTTTATATACTTAATAGTTAAAAATATATGGATTACAATGAGGCAATATAATGGTTTTCAACAAAGAAATTGTGGGGTCCATACGGACTTCATTTTCTAAATTCTAAACAAATTTTGTTATTATACTTGGACCAAATTTTAATTACTTGTTTTGTTACACAGGTCAACAAATATCAATGTCAGACGTGAATTATATGAAAACATAAAAGAATGCACCCCCATGGCCTAATTCATATATATTTTACGTTTTTCTTAGTTTCTTCCGTCTTTGGCTCCTTAGATCCTTCTAAAACAAAAAATGGCCTTTTTTGACCAAGTTGACAGATATAAATATACCCTAAAAAAAAATTTAAAAATCTCTTTTGCATATAAAAATTCCTTGTAACTTATAATTTTAATCACAAATAATGAAAAATAAATTTTATTTATATATCAAGCTCTTACAACGACATTTAGTTAATAAAATATTTCGCGTTCAAACCTAATTACAACACAAGGGCGTAGCAAGTTGTAAAGCTTGGGTGGGTTTCAAAAAAAATTTTTTGCCAAATATTAATGGAAAATTAAATGTAATTTAATTTTATATTTAATTGGTATTTAGTTTGGGGGGGGGGGGGGGGGGAGTACCGTGTTTTGCACTAAGAAATCTTTTAATTTCAGGTGGGGATATGGCATGCTTGGAGGGGGTTTCATCCCCAAACCCCCCCCCCCCCTCTCCTACGCCAATGTTACAACATGATATATTATCGGTTTTTATTGAAAATATTATTTAAAGTTTGAATTTAACCAGTTTAACTCTTGTAAATACCTCCCTCTAAAACTAAAATTTTCAAATTTATTTTGTTATTCTGATTTAAGTATGCCCTACCTTTTTCCAAAATTTTCAATATTTATGACTGACCAACTAAGTTTGATTTGGAAAAACGGTAAACGAATTTGATATTCTTTAAGATGGCATGTTTGATCTCTTTAGTTAATAACTCTCAAAACACATTTGATTAAAATATTTTTCAACCTAATTCAACATGATATATTATGTTTTATTGAAAATATTTTGTTTGTTTAGTTTTTTTATAAAATTATTAAATTTTTTTTGTTTTTTTTTTTCCTTTTTTCTAAATTTTCATTTTAACCCTTGTAATTTTTTTATTTTTATTGTTGACCTGCCCCCCGGGGGGGGCCCGGGGGGGGGGGGGGGGGGGGGATTTTCGTGGGGGCCTCAAGGGGGGGCGCGTACCTGTTATATTTTTAGGAAGTCACACAATTTTGATAATATATATTTTGAAGATATTCAAAATATAAAAAGTGCTGGGGTCCGTATGGACCCCACAGTGCTAATCGAGGGTTAAGCATCTTTAGGCCAAACTATGCGAAAACGAAATATATTAAAAGTATTGTATCATATATGTTTACACTAGGAATATATTTTAATCGGATTTTTGCTTATTTAATAATTGGTAATTAGTAGAGAAAATTCCTTCTTCGATAATTAGCAATTTGAAACAAAACCTCTACTCGATAATGAGTAGATAATCTTTTTTAAAAATGATTATCCCACTATCAATAGTACTTATCTTAATTTTCAGATTAGCCCTGTACAAATTATCTAATTACTTTTTGAATATTAAATTTTGAGTATATAAACTTGCATTTATATAAATTATTTTTCAAAAATATACTCCGTTGAAACTGAAAAAAAGCTAAATAATATAATTATTTAATTTTATTATTTATCATTCATATTAAAATATGAGTAACTACTGCAAATATTATTTTATGATTTTATTGTTGATTCAATTTAAGATTTGTCCCTATGAATTAATGTCGTTTAATTATTAGATGGGGTTACTTTGGTCACCAAGGATGAAAACTAAAGAGGAGAAAATTTGAGACTTTAATATAACAAATAATACTTATTGCTAACTCGGAATTGAAAACAAATTCATATTTATCCACCATGCACGAAAATTTTTATTTGTTTTTGCTTAGGCAATTTTTCATATTTCAATTTTCCTTTTTAAATCCATTTTGAATGGGTTGAAGTCAAATTTTGACTAGTGTTTGCTTCTTTTTCTTGAATTTAGAACATTTTACAACATTTAAAAGTCTTTACTTATTATTTCCTTCCTCTATTATATCGTCAATTGATTTTAAAAAGCCTTTTTTTATAAAGCTTCTTACGGCACAATATTTCATAGTTTATAAAAAACATTACACAATTGACAATAGTGCTATTAAATATTTGCAATTTTCTATTATTCCAATTAAGATAATGAAAAATTCAATTATTTTTTTAAACTTACATACAAACTAATGAGACATAGAATCTGTGCCATCTAAATTTACTTTTAAACTGTTGTGTCGAATTTGCTTCTGGCTCTAGTGTCGGTTAACCCGCAATTAGCACTGAGGGGTCCATACAAACCAGCACTTTTAATATTTTGAATATCTTCAAATAAAATATATATTATTGGCCTAAATTTTGTGACTTTTTTGAATTTAGAAATTGCGGGGTCCGTATGGACCCCACTTGGTAAATTTTAATGCTGACAACCATTATATTGACTCAATGTAAATTAAAATTTAAATAATTGCAACCTTATTTTTTATTTATTTTTTTTTTCTAAATATTTTTACATATTAAGGATATAATATGTTTGTATTGTATAATAATGATAGAAATTATTATTTTTCTTTGTAAAATGTCTAGTTTTAAGGTAAAAAATCGCCAAAAATTATTTTTCATTTCATATTACTTTTTTTCCATGAATTTTTCATAAAATGTTCTACCCGACCTAAAAACATTATTTAATCAAAAAAAATGATACATTTAATTTATTGATATGATTTATTTAATGTAATATAGAAAAATGAGAGATTTTAATTTTCAAATTTTTTTCTATTTTGTGTCAAAAAAAATTTGCTATATTCATCAATGATTACTTATATAAGTCTATAATTAAAGAGCACGTATTTTTCTTTAAAACAATAAAAAATAAAGATCATTGCTCTAAAACTCTTGAAGGTTGGGGGCAGATTCCCAGAATCTTTCATATATGAGAATGTGCTTCTTTAGCTCTGATAAAATACAAAAAGCTATATAGATTACTTTGACATTACACAACCATTTGGTTGCACTTAATTAAGAGGAACGTGCATTTAAATCTATAGGCATATATATATTAGAAATAAATTTTGAGCTATATCAATATGGATTAAAATCCATAAGTAATTGACAAAATGATGTTGAAGAAACTAATTACATGCAGATAAAATATATTATTGCCATTTGCAAATATAAGCTATTCAAAACATATAAAATATTGATATTAAAAATTCATAAGGGATTTAATATAGTTTTATTATAAAGCTACATATATACAACCCCAAGTGTAAAAAATTTAACAAACTTGAATGAATAACATAAGTAACTTTTTGATTATACATTGTGAGAGCTTTTTTTTCCTTTTAAACGAAATTTACCAAGCCCACCTTAGACTTAATTTCAAAATGTAACAAATAGTTTTGTCAGTAACAAAATTATTTTCTGGGAATTTTACGATCACCCGGGTTAATAGAGTTTTTCTAATCATCGCTATTCATACTAACTATATGATTCATATCTCAAATTTCTACATAATTTCAATATTCTATGTTTATTTAACCATTACAGATGATTGGAGATAACCTTAAGATGGGTAATTTTAATTTTTGACTAATTTTTGAGCTGATAATACGTTTTTATTCATATAACAATTTATTAAGACATTCCTATTTAAAGAACATGGGTCGCGCATTTACGGAATAATGGAATTTAAAAATTAATTTCTCTGCATTATCATCTTCAAAATTTAAATCTAAATTTTAGCAACAATTATAATTTAATCAAATCAATAATTTAAATATCCTTTTTTGTAATTTGGAGAGCTGTTTAACGAAATCAGTGTTAAAATAAGTTGCACTATTACAAGATGGGGTATGTGTCAATTCCATATATCATATAGCAAAAAAAGTATTAAAGTTTAAGTATATTTTTAATTTGTAGAATATCTAAACTTAAATATTGATGTGAAAAGTATTCTTCGAAGGTATCTGACTTTTTTTAAGCGTTTAGTATTTTATAATTGGTTATTAAAATTCAATATTTAAATATACAAGTAGGACAATAAAATAATTTAATAATTGTTTATTCTTATAGGATGATTATGAAAATATTTTTATCATATTGTTCTTATATTTACTTTAATTATTTTAAAAATTTATTTGAATCCAATAAAATATTTAAAAGAGAACTTCTCAATATTCACATCCAAATCAACTATTTATCGGCTTAAATAACTCACTGGAAAAAATTCCTGTCTCGCAGGAGGTTGGTGTTCTAATCTTTAGGCTTTTTTATTTGGAAAATAGTTGTGCATCCACTTTAAAGTTGCTGAGTGGCCTGCCCAAGCAGTTGGCCTT
This sequence comes from Acutogordius australiensis, assembly GCA_030555515.1. Classification (NCBI taxonomy): domain Eukaryota; kingdom Metazoa; phylum Nematomorpha; class Gordioida; order Gordea; family Gordiidae; genus Acutogordius; species Acutogordius australiensis. The sequence continues at coordinate 15,712,328 of CM060244.1, forward strand.
AGATGACACAGGTCAACAAATATTTATGTCAGAAACGTGATTATTATGAAAACTTAAAAAAATGCAGATGGCCTAATCTCATATATGTTTTTTGTTTTTCTTAGTTTCTTCCGGCTTTGTCTCCTTAAATCCGTCTATAACGAAAAATGGCCTTTTTTTGACCAAATTGACAGATCTAAATATACCCTAAAATGATAAAATTTAAAAATCTATTTTGCATATTAAAATCCCTTTTAACTTATATTTTTAATCACAGATAATGGAGAAAATTTTTTATTTATATATCAAGCTCTTACATCGGCATTTAGATAATACAAAATATTTCGCGTCCAAACTTAAATACGACACGATGTATTATCGGTTTTTAATAAAAATATTATTTAAAGTTTAAATTTAACATTTTAACTATTGTGAATATGCAAAATTAAAATTTTAATATATTTTTGTTTTTGAATCTTTTTTGGTTTTTTAACCTTTTTTGTTTTAAATTTTTAATGTTTATAACTGACTAAATAAGTTTGATTAGGAAAAACTGTAAAAGAATTTGATATTCCTTAAGTTGGCAGGTTTGATCTCTGTAGTTAACTCATTACTCTCAAAAAAATTGTTGACCTGTGTGATATGCCTAAACTGAAAGTAAGCTAAAACACTACGTCGTCGGCTTGCGAGCACTTACTATTTAATTCTACGGTAATAATTGCTTTACTCGGGTTAATAGAGTCAAAGCTCCAAAGGGGGCCCCTAATGGGGTTAGCAACCCCTATAGGGGAAGGGCATTTAAATCTCAATGGTAATCGTGCTGGTATATAAATTTATAGAAACAAGTATTTTACAAAGAAAATATTAACGGTATTGAAGCTTGAATTGGACACTTACATTTTTGTTATTTTAAGGAGATTTATTTAAATTATTTTTACCATTTTTGACATTATTATTTTTCATATCTTATTTTACTCCGCGAATGCTAGGGTGAGAAATTTGTAACACGGATGCTACTTAAGTTATTATTAATATATATTGCAAATTTTTAACACAAAGTAGTAAAAAATTTGAAAAATGGAAATTTTTATTTTTCTATATTATATTAGATTGATCTCGTCGATAAACTAAATGTAACATTAGTATTATTTGTTGGGTTTTTAGGTTTGGTAGAACATAAAACCCGCGATTAGGACTGTGGGCCATATGGACCCCAGCACATCTTGAATAAACAAAATTAGTAAATTTGGTCTAATTATAATAACAAAATTGTGAATTTAGAAATAAAATTGGGGTCCATATAGACCCCACCATCTCAATTTCAATGTTGAAAACCATGTTATTGCCTCTATTCAAATTTAAACTTAAATAATTGCAACCTTATATTCCAGTTATATTTTATAATTTTAATTATTAAGTTAACAAAATGTTATTGTATAATAATATGAATTATTTAAAATATCTAGTTTTTATGGTAAATAACAGCCAAAAATAATTTTTTATATCAAAATATTTTTTTTATAAAACTCTCTAAATATGTTCTACTTGACGTAAAACACGATTTGATCGATAATATTGAGACATTTAATTTATTGTCATGATTTATTTAAGGGAAAAATAAAAAATTTCAATTTTTGTTTTTTTTAACTTTATGTCAAATAAAATTTGCAATATTCATTAATGTTAACCTATATTAATCTATGATTAAAATAGCACGTATTTCTCTTCAAAGTAATAAAAAAATAAAGATCAAAGCTAAACTCTTGATTATAGTGGTTTGAAATTGGAGTCCGTATGGACGCCACCATAGCATTCGCGTTACAAATTTCTCACCTTACCATTCGCGGGTTAAAGGTGAATAATAGCCAGAAATAATTTTTTTTAAAACATTTTTTTCATGAATCCTTTTAAATATGTTTTATTAGACATAAAAACACTATTTGATCAATAATATTGATACATTTAGTTGATTCACAAGATTTATCTAATGAAATACAGAAAAAAAAATTCCCATTTTCCAGATTTTTTTGTACTTTGTGTTAAATAAAATTTATAATATACATTAATTGTAACTTATATTAGTTTATAACTTAAGAGCACGTATATTTCTTCAAAATAGTAATAAAACAAAGTTTATAGCTGTATTGCGCGCGTACACGCTTTACGCGAGCGTGCTTTACGCGCGCACAAAACCAAGTGAAGAAAAAAAAAGATTAATTTAGTTAGTTGTTGGTATTTGGTGTTGAAAAGTAATTATTTGTTGGTTTGGTGTGGTAGGAATTGTAGATGAAGATACGATATTTTGATGAAATGTTAACAATAAATTGTTTGAACTAAATATAAAAGTTTACAAATTCTTATTCCTTATTCTTCTTGCCCCATCCCTCAAATAAATGGTAACCAATGGCCTTTTCTCCCCAAGTGTTTAACGCCCGAATAATAACACAGGTCAAATATTAATGTCAGAAACGTGAATTCTATGACATAAAAGAATGCATCCCCATGATAGCCTAATCTCATATATATATTTCGTTTTTCTTAGTTTCTTCCGTCTTTGGCTCCTTAGATCCGTCTATAACAAAAAAAAGGCCTTTTTGACCAAATAGACAGATCTAAATATACCCTAAAAAGAAAAAATTTAAAATTCTTTTTTGCTTATGAATATCCCTTGTATCTTATATTTTTAATCACAAATGATGGAAAATAAATATTATTAATATATCAAGCTCTTACATCGGCATTTTAACAGTTTAACTATTGTGTATATGAAAAAATAAAATTTCAATTTATTTTTGTTTTTGAATCTTTTGGTTTTTTGACCTTTTTTCTAAAATTTTCAATCATAATTGACTAACTAAGTTTGATTAAGAAAAACGGTAAACGGATTTAAAATTCTCTAAGATGGCAGGTTTGAACTCTGTAGTTAACTCATAACTCTCAAAAAATTGTTGACCTGTGTAATAATAACTTCCCCTTTGGGCCCCCGGATCATCTCATTGGCGCAGAGTAATAGCCGTTCCCGTTTGGCCCAGTTTTCGTCAATAGCTTTAAAACTATAGAAGTTATAGAGGTTTAAAACTGGTGTCCGTATGGACCCTAGTATAGCATTCGCGTTACAAATTTCTCACCCTACCATTTGCGGGTTAAAAAATGATTCATGAAAAAAATATTATGAAATAAAAAATTATTTTTTGGCTATTACTCACCTTAAGATATTTTTTTAAGAAAAAATTATAATTTTAATTTTTATAAAATACAAATATATCACACAATATATGTAAAACTATTTTAAGCACATCTTGAATTTTGAATATCTTTAAAAATATTATATATTATGGGCTAAAATTTTGTGACTTTTTTCTTATATATATAATTAACAAAACTGTAATTAAAATTTGGTCTAAGTCTAATAGCAAAATTTGTTTGAAATTTAGAAATTGAATTGGGGTCCATATGGACCCCACGCTCTTAATTTCAATGTTGAAAACCATGTTATTGACCCTATTTAAATTCAAATTTAAACAAACTTTATTAATAGCTATTTTTTAAATAATTTTAATTAGTAAGTATACAAAATGTTTGTATTGTATAATAAAAATATGAATTATTTTTTTTCTCTTTATAATATCTAATTTTTATGGTAAATAATAGCCAAAAATAATTTTTTATATCAAAATATTTTTTTTTTCATGAAATCTCTAAATATGTTCTACTATACGTAAAAACACGATTTCATCAATAATATTGACACATTATTGACATGATTTATTTAAGGTATTATAGAAAAATGAAAAATTTTCATTTTTAGATTTTTTTCTACTTTTTGTAAATAAAATTTGCAATATTCATAAACGATATCTTTAATTGACTATAATTAAAGAACACGAATTTCTCTTCAAAATAATAAAATAATAAAGATCATAGCTTTAAATATCTTGAAGCATTTGCGTTACATATTTCCCACTCTACCATCGCGGAAAGAATATCTAGAAAAAAAAGTTGCAATTTTTTAGTTATAATTTACCTCTTGATGCAATATCATGTTTTTAATATTGAAATTGATAGTGTAGGGTTCTTACGGACCCCAATATAATTTCAAATTTTTAAACGAATTTTGTTATTAAACTTAAACCAAAATTTGCTTGTTTTGTTAAGAAAAAAGTCACAAATACCCATAATGTATAATATTTTAAGTTTCAAAATTCTAGATATTCTAGGGTCCATATAGACCCCACAGTGCTAATTGCGAGCAAAAATTCTGCTTGCAAAAAGGTAGATCATAAAAATGAAAACTTTAAATATTTTTTTTTATATAACTATATAAAAATGTTTTATTATATTTAGAAATCTTTGCACTTGTTGCAACTTTTTATGTTAAATTGTAAAACTAAAAGGGTAGGACAAAAACACGAAACATTCATAAATGTTTCGTTTTTTTGTCCTGCCGTTTAAGTTTAGCTGTATGAAGATGCAAAATTGAGTAGTACATCTTGTTTAAAAATGTATCTTACAATCTCTAGTGGCATTAAATTTTTTTAACGAATTTAATATAAGAAAATGGAAAGAGTGGAAATGCATTTTTTAAAAAATTAAAAAATATAAAGTCAAGGCATATGAATTTTTAGTGGAATTGTTTAGATAAAAGACAGCTGCTTCCTCGTAATGACTCGATACAGTTATGAACCAGAAAGTGCCTCCAAATGTATGTTTGCATTACTAATTTAATTTTTTAGGCGTTAAAGCGAGGGGTAGTGATCTTCGGGTTCATTTTAAGGTAATATTTAACTTATTTATTTTAGAACACTCGTGAAACAGCCCATGCTATCCGTCATATGCACTTAAGAAGGGCAATAAGATATCTAAAAAACGTTGTAGCTAAGAAGGAAATTGTTCCCTTTAAGCGTTATAATGGTGGAGTCGGTAGAAAAGCTCAGGTATCTAATGAAAGTTTAATATATGTAGGCTAAAACTTGGGGCTGGACTCAAGGTAGATGGCCAAAAAAATCAGCAGAATTTTTGCTTCAACTTTTAAGAAATGCTGAGAGTAATGCCGAATATAAAGGCTTGGATACAGATCATTTGGTGATTGAGCACATACAAGTTAATAGGGCTCAAAAAATGAGGAGGAGAACTTATCGAGCACATGGAAGGGTTAATCGTAAGCATATTAAAATTATTATTAATATTACTTGTGCTATTACTAATAAACGATTGTTTCTAGCTTATTTGTCAAGTCCATGCCATATTGAAATCATATTGATTGAAAAGGAACAGGCTGTATCAAAATCAAGAGCTGAAGAGGTTGAATTAAGTAAAAAGAAAATATCTCAGAAAAAGTTGAAGAAGGCTAAGATGATGCAAAGAAATCAATAACTTTATTTATTATTATAATAAAATTGATAATGTTAACCATATTGTGGTAAATATCTGTGGGATTAATTTATTTAACTTAGTTGATATTAAAGAAGTTTGACTATTATTTAAATCAAAAGAAAAATTTTAATGAACTTAACACATTCTTAATTTTTTTGACAAATTAATGAATTAAAATTCATAGTTGCAAACTTATATTCTTAGATATATATAATATTTTTGTTTTTGGTTAGGAGGTAATTTGCAATTTAATTCCACTAGTTTATAAGAGTTTTAAAATCATTAAATACACAAGATATTTTTAAGAAAAATAAGTACAAGATTTATATAAAAAATGGAATTATGAGAATGGGAATGTTTAGCTTAAAAACCACTTCATTATTACAAACTATCAGGGCCCAAGAAAGGAAAGCTTAATAATAATCTCAATTTGTGCACAATGCACAACTATATTGAAATAGTTTTATAATTTGAATTTTTAGAAATTTTTTTAAGCAATTTTACGTTGTTATATAAATTTTTTTGTGATTAATAAAGTACTAGAATTTTTTGGCCATTTGGCTGATGGAAGAATAAAGGATGTGTTGGGTTACTACCTTATTTTAATAGTCAACCTACTTTAAAATGAAAAAAATAAGCCTGTCAATTGCAACATTTTGTGTGACAAAACTGGGCCATGGAGACAAATTAAAAAAATATCATCCTCTAGATTATTATTGGGAAATTCAAAAAAATTGTTTTTTAACTGTCTGCCTGAAAAAACATATTAAATGTAAAATTTATTTAGCTCCTATTAAAAAAAATTTAGCCATATATTCTAATTCGAGCTGGGCTTAAATATAAATAACCAAATTCCGAGCTCTAAACCGATCGGGGGGTGGTGGGCCTAAATTGTAAATTATGTCAGGCCGAAATGTCACGGCTCGGTTTAAACTCTAGTGTGAACGCGGTTTAAATCTCGAATTGCAAAATTAGTCAATTTGGCCATTTTCGATACATACCTGTAAAAATAGGTGAAGCGGAAAGAAATTTCGGCTGAAAATCAAATAAGGCCATCATGGGTACACCCAGTGTCATAATTTTTTTTTTCACACATTGTTTTTTGTCGATCTGTGTTATTGGCTGATTTAATAAATGGTGTTAATCACCCAATGCTAGTTTGGACTAGCATATTTAAAATTATCTGACTCAAATTACGAGTTTTAAACAGGGGGACATTAGATATTAAAATTGATGTGCATACCTAATGCTTATAGCACAAAATATTTTAAGAACATTATACCTCTTAACCTGGGGTTACATACTTGGTGTACATGTGTCTGAAAAGTAAAATTCAGTAGTAATCATTTTTTGAAAAAATATTAGCGGCTATTTTTTTTTTTAATTTTTGGCCTTAATCGGTGTTTTAAAGTATTTTTTTCATGTAAGCAATTTTAACGAGATTTGCTAAAAATGGAGTTTTTGCTTTTTAAGAGTGCAAGAGTTCATTTGATTTAAGAAATAAATTTTATTTTAGAAAAAAAAAATATTGGTCCAATTCTAAATTTTTTTAAGAGTTTGAATTATTCTAAGAGCCTTGATGAATATCAGCTATATTTAAAATTTATCAAAATTTTCAGAGCAACTGCTCCGAGTGTTATAAACACTTCTGTCTTTCAGACGAAGCTATAATTCGTAATCCCTTAATGACATTGTTGAGCGTAATTGTTTTAAGGTGCATCATTCGCTGAATATGGACCTTGTGCGTCAATCACTTGTACATGGTTCCTCCCTCAATTAGAATCAGTTCTCCACAAGAATAATCGGGCCAACAAATAAAAGGGGATTAAATTTAATTACTTTAAAAAAAAACAATTTTCCAATTTATTTAAAATTTTCACTCGATGGCCGACGGGAGGTCCTTCTGGAAAACTCCAGCTCCCGCCTCGTCGCCAATGTAAGAATTGTAATATAACAAAGTATATTATCTTTTATCATAGAATGTTTGGCAATATATATAGTATAGAAATTAGCACAGAAGTTCATCTAAAAATAGAAAAGCTTCTTCGTGTGGATGAGATTAGATGGAACAGTAAATATAAATTTGAATATCAACAATACTGTTTTCTTTTAATCGTTGTTTTTGAAGGGTTCTATAAGTAATTTTCAACGGGATTTTTAAAAAGCTTTTTGGTTTTAATCAATTTTTTAAGGAATCTTAAGCAATTTACGGATTTCGCTCTTTAATTAAATATTTTCTGTTTTAATAGATGTTTTAATTATTACTTTGATGTTTTGAGCATTATGATTTCGCTTTTTAGACAAAATATTCTCGACTTTTGGCTTTAGTTGATATACAATTAATTTTAAGCAATTTTTACGAGATATTTGTTTTCCAGACGAATTTTTTATAAACAATGTTTTAAGGTCCTTGTTGATAAGTAACCACAAAATTTCTTTTTTTAAATCTAATTTTTGGTTTTAATCGATGTAATGAGTATTATTTGATACAATAAGCTACGGGATTTTGATTTTCAGATTTTTTTCGGGTTTAAACGTATTAAGAATTCTTATTGATGTGATATTTGCCGGTTCCTTTTTATAATTAATATATTCCTTTTTTTGATTAGGGCACGTGCAAAGTGAGTTTATTTTCTAAAAATTTTGAAATTCTAAAAATTTATTTTTTTCTAAATTTTTTAAAAAAAATTTTCAGAAAAAGCATTTTATGTGCATAAACTAATTTTGGCAATTTCTCAAATATTGCGTTTTATTACAAAATTAAATTTTTCAAAATTTTAAAAATTTTACAAAAATAAAAACTAACTTTGCACGTGCCCTTATCAAAAAAATTTTTTCCGGAGTTCGGTTATAATGTTTTAAGCAAATTTTACGGAGTGTTTTTTTTTCAGACAAATTTTTTTTACGGTAATAAAATCGATTATGTGTTTTTTTTTGATGTAAGTTATTTATACGGAAATTTTCAGAAAAAAATAGACCCCTTTAACGAGTTCTAACGCAAAGGTTAAGGGATTCAATATCTCAATGGCCCTTCCAACAATGACCTGCAGAAAACATTAATTTAATAATTGCATATTTTTCAATCCCCAACAAAAATATAACTATTGATAAAATTATATTTCGATTTTTAGTACAATAAATAACGGACTGCCCTCATCTCCCCCCCCCCCCCCCTCACCTCTCTCTTTAAATTCTGCTCACGGCTCTGTTGTGCTGATATTCCCAGTAAAACAAAACTGAATACAATAAAACGTCAAAGTAGAGGAGGTATAACCCCGCCAACATAAATTTTAAACCTGCCTGGCTCACACTTACGTATGTCGGTCCTGTCCGGCCCGAAATTGTTTTTAGTTTCTGGCAGCTTGTTCTTATTACAAATACATTCAATTTTGTATCAAAAGTTAGGAATTTTTAGTTTAAAGTTATCAATTAATCTCAACATTATTCACGCGAATCATAAACATGTGTTTTTAGTCCTGGCTCACGATTGCTTAAAAATTGGCCCGCCCCCGAATTTTATCTTGTACTTTCGTACCTTGAATCGAAAACTTTGTTTTGCTATGTAGAATATTTCAAAAAATCGAAATTTAAAAAGTTGCTAAAAAATTATAAACTAAATTTATATATCAAATCTATCGTATTCATTATACAAACCATAAATATATTTGACAATTCTATATATCGATTATATCTAATAAGGTGGAAATAAATTTATTAACAAGCATGTCGCTCAAGTTATCATTTTTATACAAAATATTGCACCATTCTACAGAGACATGATAAATGGCTACTCCCATAATAACTTGCGACCAATTGAAATAATTGTGGTTGGATTAATTTAATTCCAGCCCAAAATTGTAAAATATTTTTCTAATAGCTTAACTTTTGACCGATTACAAATGCATCGAGCTGTTATATTATTTTATTAGATAAATTTGAATTTTTTAATTTGCAGATTGAGTTAATATATAACTCAAAGCGTATCTCAAAATTTGGCCTATTTGTCAAGTCGGCTTGACTTTACGACGGATTGTTCGCTTGAATTTATGTCTCAGATTTTTTATATGTGTTGTTTCTAATAAAATTTTATAATTTGTTTCAACTTTATAAAGATGAAAATATTAAAAGTTACCTTGCCACGTCGTAGTAACTCCGGAATCACAAACGGGGAGTATGCAAAATTTAATGGCAAATCAATTTACTATTGATGCTACCATAAATGCCTCATTATCATCGAATAGCTGGGATTTTTTTTACTCAAGATAGTACAAAAATTATATTTAATTATATTTATTTGCACATGTTAAGGTGCGGGGACATTTCAACAAGGCTATAAAAAATCCGTATAAAATTTGATTTTTGCATTTCTAGAAAGCTCAATATACTATATGTTCGAAAGTTTCGACAAATTCATGTTGAAACTTCGAATTTTCATCACCAAAATGGAATTCTTGATGCGAGACAGCTGAGTTAGGATAGTTATGTTTCATAAATTTTTGGTTATAACAAATGTAGAATTCCACCTTGTTATATTACACAGGTCAACAATTTTTTGAGAGTTATGAGTTAACAACAGAGATCAAACCTGCCATCTTAGGAAATATCAATTCCGTTTTTCCTAAAAAAACTTAGTTAGTCAGTTATAAACATTGAAAATTGTAAAAAAAAGGTTAAAAACCCAATAAAAATTTAAAAACGATAATAAATTAATATTTTATTTATGCATATTCACAATAGTTAAACTGTTAAATTCAAACTTCAAATTAGATTTTCAATAAAAACCGTGTCGTATTTTTTGACGCGAAATATATTGTATTATTTAAATGCGAATGTAAGATGATATATTAATAAATATTTCTCATTATTTGTGATTATAAATATAAGTTACAAGGAATTTTATGCAAAAAAATTTTTAAAATTTTTCTTTTTAAGGTATATTTAGTTTTGTCAATTTGGTCAAAAAAGGCAATTTTTTGTTATAGACGGATCTAAGGAGCCAAAGACGGAAGAAACTAAGAAAAACGAAAAATACATATGAGATTAGGACATTAAGGGGATGCATTTTTTTATGTTTTTATTTACGTTTCTGACATTAATATTTGTTGACCTGTGTTACCAAGATGCGGTTTTATAGAAATGGCATATTTATGCTTTTAATTTATATACCTTAGGCCACCTGCAAAGTCAGTTTATATTTTCGTATAATTTAAAAAATTTTTTTCAAAATTTCTACAAAAATTTTTAATTTCAGGAAAAGCATTTTATGTAGATATTCTTAAAAATTTGCGTTTTATTAAAAAAAATTTTTCAAAATTTTGAAAATTTTACGAAAATAAAAACTAACTTTGCACGTGCCCTTATTGTTTCTAAATTGTTTTTGTTCTCTTGTAAAACGGCTTTCACCACGATTTAGAGGGTGTGCGCCGTGCATTGAATATGTGTGGTCGGGGTATTGAATGAGCCAGCTTCAAAATTATTTTAAATTGTTTTAAATTCGTCATCATCGCTGACGTAAGATTGAGTATCGGATTCGTTTGATCCATTATTAGGCTGGCAACCTTTATATAACGCAAATAGACAAATATCAATGTTAGAAAAAAAAAGGTTTTGACACTGAAATGAATGGATCTCCTTGATAATCTCATATATATTTTAACATTTTTCGTAATTTCTTTCGCCTTCGGAGATTTTGCTCCCTTTATATAATAAATGGCCTTTTTTGACCAAATTAACCATTTTGCGACCTTAAGAATACCCTAAAAAGAATATATTTAAGATTCTTTTTTTTTGTATTAAAACTTGTAGCGTATATTTTTTATCTCAAATAATGAGAAACAGAATTTTAAGTATATCAAGCTATTACATCAACAATTAGATAATTAAAAATATTTGGCATTCTAACCTACTTGCGACCATGATATATTATCGGTTTTTAATGAAAATATTATTCGAAGTTTGATAAACAGTTTAACTGTAGTGAATATTAAACACTTTTTTTAAATTATTTTTAAATCTTTTTTGTTTTTGTAATATATTTTTAAAAATTTTAAATGTTTATAGCTGACTTACAAAGTTTGATAACACAGTCAACGGATTTGAAAATCCCTAAGGGCGGGTTTGACCTCTGTAGCTAGCTCGGCTCATAAGAGCACGTGCATAGTGAGTTTTTATTTTCGTAAAATTTTCAAAATTTGAAAATTTATTTTGTAATAAAACGCAAATTTTAAAAAGTTGCCAAATTTAATATATGCACAGTGCTTTTTCTGAAATAAAAAATTTAAAAAAAAAATTAATTTTCAAAATTTTCAGAATATTTACAATTTTACAAAAATAAAAACTCACTTTGCACGTGCCCTAACTCTCAAAAATTAGTTGACTTGTGTTATTTTAATCTAAATATGAGGTACCGTCGCTTTTTAATGATAAAAATTTGTCTTTGATTCCGAATTTTACAAATTCGCTAATTTTTGTGCGGTTATTCTGCCCGTAATATTTTCACCCTTCAATTAATCTAAATACCTTTTAAAATTGTCAACCATGTGCAAAGTGAATTTTTTTCGCGAAAAAACGCGAAATTTAAACTCCTACGTATTTCGAAAGCAAGGCGAAAAAATCAAAGTCGTTTTACATTTTTGACACAACGCCATTTCAATCTAAGGGATATCAATTATATTAATATTACTAAATAATTCATATAAATATAGGAGTAAAACATTAAATTAGTTTTTTTTAACATCTTTATTTTTATGTAATACGACGAATAAAAATAATATGAAAAAATTGGTTTTTTTAAACTTAGCACGTGGCCTCATTCAAACATAATATCAAAATTCTATATCTAAACTTTGAATTTTAAATGAATTTAAAATAATCTCATAAATAGCAAATGCTGCAAGCAATGCGGGAAGATTATTATCTAGAAAAGTTATGACCAAAAAGTCAGTTACTTGACAGCTACAAGCTTGCTATTATCCAATAACTCACAAAATTTTGTGGCCTAAGAATTTTTCCCTGAAAAATTTAGAAAATCGGCAATTTGCGATAACTTTGATTTAATATTAGTAGGCAAACATAGTTAAAGTTTGAGCCCTTACGCATTATTAAATTCAAAACTTTCCCTTCTGATGGATCTATAGGACGAATGGAGATTTACGTGAGCCTATTTTAGACCGGGCATCGGAAGAAATTGTTTAATTTGTAGAAATATTTAAAAAAGAAAGGTAATAGCATGTTGTGTTATTATGAAAGAGCATAGTTAAAAGAAAATGTTTTAAAAGCCGGAAAGGTGAGTAAGGTATTTATTTGTGGAATAGCAAACACGAAATATTGGGTATATTTCATTTTTATAGTAAATAGCTTTCAAATTATTGGGAGAAAATAAAATAAAAAAACATTGTTTTCCCCCATTGGACAATATATAACACAGGTCTTAATCAATGTTAGAAAAAATTTTATAAAAATACAAAAGATATACATTTTCATGATGGCCTTATTTTACATATATTTGTTCGTAGTTTCTTCCGCTTTCGGCTATGGAAATGTAAATAAAATAATGGCTTTTTTTTGACCAAAATGACAGATTTGCTACCTCGAGAATAGCCAAAAAGGAAAAAATTTAAGATTTTTTTAATATAGAAATTTCTTGTATATATTTTTTAACTCAAATAATGAGAAATAAATTCTAAGTATATCAAGCTCTTACATCGAAATTTAGATTATACATATATTTAGCACCCCAATCTGAAAGTGACCAATTTATTACGAATTTAAATAAAAAATTTAAAAGTTAAAATTTATCTAACTGTTTTAAGTATAAAAATAATTTATTTCAATACTTTTTTATTTTTATTTCTTTTTTTGATTTTTTTTTTAATTTTTATGAACTAAGTTTGATTAGAAAAAACGGTGAACGAAATTGAAAATTCTTTAAATGACAGAGTTGATCTCTATAGTTAGCTCATAAATCTTAAAAATTTGTTAACTTGTGTAATTAATAGTTTCCACTTCCAAAATAAAATTTTATTTGTTTTAATATAAAATAGCAAAAAAATATTAGCATACAGACCTTTAGGGTTGAAGGCGGTTGTAGAATTGCATACAAATTATAAGTCAAAATTACTGTTATACAGTAATGTTATATTTCTAATCTTTATAGATAAATTTTATTACATGTGAAGAAGCTGTGGACAGGGAGCTCAATTTATTAAATGATTAAAAAATGTATAAAAACTTGTTGACTTCAAAGACATAACAAATTATGACGTTATAAGGTTATGGTGTAATAATTAAGTATCTGAATTATAATTTAATCAAACGCTGCTCTATAAATATAAATATATTTTAGACATTATATTTTGATATGATTGTATTTTTAGCCTCAATTAATATTTATTATGCACGTGACGCCTTTTTAACGTGTCCATTTCGACCTTTTTGGAAGTAATCGCCAAAATGTCTGTTTTTGGAAATTTCTATAATTAAGTTGATGTTCAAGCTTCTATATCATTATATGGATAATTCTTTTTTCATGGAATGAGCAAAAAATCTGATTCACAAAATTCCTATGACGAAGAATATAAAAAGAATGTAAAATCTAAAAAAGGCAAGAACTCTCATACGTTTATCCTTAATTCTAATGTTAAATTAAATTCTTCTGGAGATTCTATATATTCTAGTCAATCTTATAACACTAGCGACAGTAGTATAAGCTCATTTTCAAATGATGAAAATTTTCCACTATTTTATGAAAATCAAACAATTCAGATAAAAAATGGTGAGTTTTACAAAACCTCTGGTACAAAATCAGTAAATGATTGTGATTTTAGTGCTCAAACATTAGCCACTAATAATTATAATTTATCATCTTTGGAAATGTCTCATGGCATGTTGTCCTCAAATATTGACAATATTAAAACTTCTATGTACAAATACAATACCCATCATCATAAAACATTTAATAATATATCATACAACAAATCTTCCATAAACTTAAATCAAGCACCACTTTCTTCAGTTAGTAATTCTGCCAGTGTATCAGCCCTTCCTGTCAATGCTGTTCATAAACCCTTATTATATTCTTGTCCTGATGTAACTAATATTCCTCCAACATTTTGTACACTCAGTTCTGCTATATGCTCTCATACTTTGGACAACACATTTTTATCACAAAAGATTACACCATCAATTGCCAGTTTTGAAGTTAAGCCTCTGAAAAGTGAGAAAGATATATCACCATCTCACATTATTATGATTGATGAGGATGAATATAATAGTCATAATGGCACTAACATGCAAACTACCAGCCCTATTAAATCCTATCTAGTCAATCAAAGCCAAAATACTTGGTAAATTAGTTTTAATTATATTTAATATATTGAAAGACTAATGCAATAGCATTTTAATCTAATTGTGGATATATGTTGTTTAATTTATTTAGAAATTTATGATAATAATTTTAAAAAAACAATAATTGGAAAATCCAAATTGCTATATTAAGTTTTACATTTTTTACCAAATAATCAAACCGTTAAGAATTTTTTTAAATTAGCTTTTTATTGAGTACTATTTTTTTTTGATATCAAAAGTATATTTTATTTTAACAGAACATTTTTTAGGCCTCTTAAATTGTGGTCATTGTTTATTAACATTCTCAGTGTTTGAAAATTAGTATCATTTTATTTGTTTGGTTGATTTAGATTTTCCTGATGGCTTCATATATATAGATTTTAGATTCTTATATTTTTTCAAATACACACATTTTTAGCAAATTTAAATTACATTTTGTTGATTAGTGCACTAGCTATAATTATTAAATTTCTTATTTTTTACAAATTTTTAAAAGAGTTAATTAAGCATGGTTATGTTCATCATAAACTTTTTATATATTTTTTAAAAATATTGTTTTGTAAAAAACAATATTACAAAAAGCTGCTAAATATATTAAGGGCCAAATACCTTTTCTGTAGCAAATAATTGTTGTAAAATGAAAATTATAAAATTTTTATAATTTTTTAAAAATATTATAAACATGCCAATTAATGTATTGTCTTGTATAATATTATATGTCATTTTTAGATTATTAACATTGTTGATAAGTTAATCAAAGGTATAAATTTCCATTTTGATATAATAGAAAAAAACAATAAAAAAACCTTTTTTTTTAATTTTGTTATTACAAACACTTTTTTTTGCTAAATAATTTTTTTAGGTTGTTATAGCCAAAAATTTTGAAACATTAACAATTGTCTAAAGTTCCAAAATTATGCAATGATATTTACTACTTAGCTCTGGAAGCTTTTCAGGAGTCAAAATAATTGATATAAATACTCCAATATTTTTTATTGATTATAGTATATTAGATAGCAGAAATTTTTCATTAACAAACTCAATTTAAAAGTGGGACCTTAGAAATATTTAACCTAAGTTTTAGACAAATTTGTTTTTTTAAATATTCAAAAACATATAACACGAAAAATATAATTTATATGTTTATATTAGAATTCTAACATAGCCTTTGATTTTAATTCTGAGATTTTATTTTGTTCCTATTAATGGTTGAATTGCTCAATGCCCTACAATTTATATACTACGTTGTTAACTTAAATATATTTTGTCATGGGTTTTGTAATTTTGTGACAAGATGTACGGTCTTAATCATTTGTAGCTCAGTTGAATGATTATCGAGATACATACAAAAATATATATATAGAAAGAGAGATTTGATAATGACCTTCAAAAATTTTTTTTGCAATGCGTTTTGATTTCGTAATAAAAAGGTCCTTGGCTACTCTTGTTATAATTTTATTTAATATATATAAGAAATTTATTAAAGCATATTTACTATGTTTTTTAGTGTGAGTAGTATGTCAAAAATAATACACAAACGTATTTTAATTAAGATGGTCTTACACAAAGTCATTTTTATATTACCTTAAGCAAAATGTTTAGGATTATTTTTAAATAAGATATATTTTATTTTCATGCATATTGTTTTTCGTTATTGATGACACAAGACACAGCCTAAGGCTGTTAATAAAATTTTCTAGCCACATTAAACTATTAAAATTACATTTAAGGTAATTTAAGCAATTATAAAATTAAGGCAACTGTTCAACAATCGTTTCTACCTTCATTTTTAACCTTTAACCCCCCTTTACCAAGTGAGACATTTAGATTAAGTCATTTATAATGCTAGCCTGCTACAGATTTATTTAGTAATTTTGGGCAGTGTGCTCAAATTTTTTATTTTTTTGTTCTCTCTTTAATTTTGGTTTTATCAAATAATACGTTGTTGTTTGTTAAATAGATATCTTATTTAACCCTATAAAAATTTCAGTTAATTTTTTTAGATTTTAATGTTTTATCCTTTACCTAGGATTTACACTTGGCTTTTTAACTATTAGATCGTGTTGCATTCTATTTCAAATTCATGAGTATCTATTTAGGCCGAATTGGCTACATTTGCTGTTAATTTTAATTTTCCCCCCTCGCATGTTAGATGCTGTTCTTTCCAAAATAATATTGTTGAATTAAGTTTTGCCATGATGATTAAAATTTACTATTTTGTTTTACTATATTTAGCTCTAAAGAAACTGAGGAAAATATGCCATCTACCAGTTACAACGAATTTTTTACCGATGACGCGGCACAACAACGCCAATACGAATATTATAAGGTACATTACCATATTTGTTTTCTTGGATTCCATTGCAGACCATTATAGTCATTTTTTGTTTTTTAATTGATATGGGGCAATCAATTTTTTGAATGATCTATGGTTGATTACTAACACCGATTTTATATTTATTATTTATGATTTGCCGTTTTTATAACAAAGTTTCACTTATTTAACGTTAAAAAAGTTGAAATTTGACTGCATGTTAGATAAAAACTTATAAAAATTATTATTTTTTCAAATGTATTTTTTATTTAATATTCTTAACCTTTCTACTCTTAGTTTAATCCCTTTAATGCGTGATTTTGCATTTATTTTTGGCTACTATCTTTATTTTTGCAAAAATTTGACCAAACATATTGTAATTTAAATGGCAAACTAAATAATATTTTTTTGCTATCTAAGATGTTAAAACACTTTAAATTTATGTTTTACATTATTACTTTTTTTGAAAGAAAACCGATCGGCCATACCAACCCTCAACCTCTATCGATGAAACTCGTAATCTATTATCCGATCAGACCGATACCGCCTCAATTCAAAATAACAATGTTAACGTTACGTCTAGTGAAAATATATCCACAGCTTCGGAACAAATTTTGACTCCAAATTCTACTGATGCGAGCTCGATAAATACGAATAATTCTTCTTCCACAAAGTTGGACCTTAATCACATGCTTGGCAAGCACTTTTCAGGGTTCAACTTGCCCGCTAGTTGCAATGGCCCGGTCCAAGCCACTTATGAACCTGCCGATAATAATAATAACAATAATGAAACAAACCTGCCACACGGTGTTAAAAAGTAACAACGTTTCATGTTTATTATTAGGGCACGTTCAAATTGAATTTTTTGAAAAAAGAAGGATAAACTTTGTTTTTTTAATGTTTTTATAATCGTTTAAAGAATTTTTTTATTTTAACGAAACGTTTTATTTTTAATTAAGCGCAATTATTACTTATGCATATGTTTTAATATGCAATTGTAAAATACAACTATTTTGCCTAACCAATTTATTTTATAATTTGATAAAAGGAAAAAAAAATTTTTTTGTTATGACTTTGAATGTATCCTTAACAACATTCCATATTTTAAGCTGGAGGGGCAAGATTGAGAAAATTGATTTTTTTTATGTTAATTATTATTTTTTGGTCATTTTTTTGCATCTCAATATATTTTTGATACGTTTTTGCATATGAAGATCTACCGTTCGTATCCACAACCAACCTCAACATACCAACCACGATCGTGACAGCAACGCTTCGACGATCCCATATTTGAGCAATTTACAATTTGACCTTAAACCATCCACACATAATGAAATTGCCAGTTACAAAAGCACCAATAATAACAATAATAATAAAGGCAATGTCAGAAAAAATAAATTAGGTAAGAAGAAAGGTCTGCAAAGCAATAAAACAGTCGATCCTGATGAATGTATCCCCTTTGAGTTTGACTTCCGCGCTAACGTTGTTTTTGCCACCGAGGAAAAGCGTCAAGAATTTCTCGATAACGTAAATTCTGGTGCTAACCCCTCGGACCTCCTACAATCGGTTCGTTATTGGGACATTAAATAGATTTTTGGCGGTTATCAAATATGGAAAATAGCTTATTAAGCTAAACTTATTTTTGTTTTTTCTCTAAAATTTAATGAAAAATTAAAAAGGTCAATTATAATGAAATAGAAATTAGCAAATAATTTGAAATTATGAAATGTTCCTTGTTTAAAGCTAAAACCCTTGATTTTTCCTAAATTTTTTAAAAACTAAGTAATGATTTTAGTTTAAAAATGGGCTTTTTCCCAGCTCTACCTACTAAATTGTTAGGACGGGCCTAAAAATCTTTGATTACATTGCATGACCAGAATTTTTTAGCCGAAAATAACATTATTCTAGAAATTTGATCAAACTTTTTAAATTAATTTTAATCTGTGTATATTTTTCAATACTCTTGTCGTTTTTTCACTGGAATTTTCCTCAGCCCGACATATACATTTTAAATATTAAAAGTAATTTGCGACTTCCATACATTCACAAAATATCAAATGTGTTTTTTTATAAATAAAAATTATAACATCTTTAGTTTTTTTTTATAAAAGCTATATTTTTTGATTAATTCAATTATTTAATATAATTATAAAATTAAAAAATTGAATATATTAAATTACATAGAAATATATATTAAACCGATTGGTTTCAAATTAAGCATAAAATATTTGATAGGTATAAATGTAGATTTTCTAACCATTTCTCTAGCCATATTTCCCCTATACAAATTTATATGTCAAAAATAAATATAAAAAATTAACACACCTTGCGACTTTGAGACTAAGAAATTACAATATTTTTTGTTAAATTTTGGATAAATTAACAATTTGAATTTTAAATTTTTAATTGAAATATAAATAAATTTTTTAATTATATTGGTAACATAATTAAATAGTACAATGTTCGGAGTTTTACCAATTTTATTAAATGAAACTATAATATTTTGATTTAAAAGTATAAGTTTTTTTATATGAATATATTTAGTTTTTAAGTCTTGAAATAAAAGTTTTATTTTTGGGATTTTTGTTAAAAATTTTTGGTGTACAAAAGAAAAATTATTTTCACAGGCGATCGTGGAAGGTGGCTCGTAGTAGAAGTACAAATTTATTTTGTTGGACCTATAATCTGTATTTTTTTACTTAGATTCAAATTATTATATATTTTATTTCAGATTCTTTTGTTTAAGTTCAATATTTTATTATTTATAATAGGAAAATATCAGTTCTAGCATACAATATAAACGTTTGATTGAATCCAGTGACAATGATGGTCCTGATTTACCCACAATTCACAATGATGAGGAAACACACGCTAAATTAGAGCGGAACCGAATTTTGGTAAAAATTTGCAGCATATACATTACAATCTGTTTTAATTCGTATCATTTGGTGTTATTGATATACTACTACATTGTTGCTCTAACTATTATTTTAATTATTGCTGATATTACCATCACATATCGACAAACTTTTTGCAAATAACGCAACATTTGATTCTAATAATGTTTTGTGTCCGAATTCATATGCCGTTTTTATGATCATCTTCGATAATTTTTTAAACAGACCAAAAGTTTATTTTTTACCATTTTATATATTTAGGGATTATAAATTGAAAATGCACAAAAATCGAATTTAAAAATGCAGTTTGGTTTTTTCGTTTTGCTCAAAAATCTACGATACCTGTTAAAAAAATTTATTAAAGACTTTCGCCAATTGATTATAAAACTAAAAAAAATTCATAAAAATAAAATTTTTTCAAGCATTTTTGAATTTTTTTGAGTTTGGCAAAAATTTATAATGGTTATTGGGAAGGACAAAAAGGTAAATGGAATTTTAAAGAAGTGGCATCACTTTATTTATTTATTATAAAGGTCCTTTCTGTTTCGACCGAAAGTTGTTATATTAATATTATATTTATCATTTCCATTATAATCATTATTTTTTTATTGTTCATATAATTATATCAAATAGGACACAACTGATCGCAGGAATTATGCAACGTTTAACGGACGAACCTATTCAAATAATTCGCTCTATTATAACAATTCCAACAATAACGAAGAATTCAATCATACTCATATCCCTTTGCTCGAAAAATCGACCTTCAAAAAAACAATCACTAAAAACGAAGAAAACAACACTTTGCCATTGTCAAATGGTGGACTTTTTTCAAAAAAGAAGTCTAAAAATCGTAAGAAATTGAATTGATGAATTGATATATAATAACAATAATAGTATTATAAAATGTTAATAATCACAATTTCATAAGCAGCTTAGTTCTGTTTGAAATTAAAACTTTTTTGACTAATACCAAGTGTATAATATGAGTTGGCAAATTTTTTTTCTTTTAATTTTTAATTATCTTTCCCCTTCCTCCCACCCCTAGATAATTTAACACTTAGCAAAAATTACAATAAATACTCAAAAGCTATAAAATAAAGTTTAAGTTATTAATAAAACAACTGAATAAAGATATTTTATATAAATTGCTAAAAAGTTATATGAATTTGGAGCTTGAACTTAGCATGAATTTAAGCTTAAATATGGCCTTAAAATGACAAAGCTTTTTATTTTTCTTTATATCTTGTATTGAGTTGCATAAAGATAAATTTACTCAAATGAAGTTCATGAGATATCTTTTTTTAAAACGGATTCGTTGGCTTTGTAAAAGTTTATCGACCTGAATAATTATTTCCCTCTTGCATTTAAGGGTTCCATCATAACTTCCATTGTTGTAATAAATTGCCTAAACTAATAATTTCCTCCCCATTTCACTTTATTAATTCGTCTCTTCTATAACAGCAACATTATTTATTATTTTTAATTTAACTTTTTGTTTTTTGTATATGTAAACTTAATATCATGTTTTTACATTCAGGCGATAATGAAAGCTCTCAACAAACATTACATGAACCTAGGACGCACGAAATTAAAACCTAGTAAATTATTTTTTTCACAAAATATTCAACATAATTTCAGGCCTACAAAAATTTATGAGTGGCCGGCACTATTTTTAAAAATCCAGAGAATTAATTTTCGATGACCTTAACTCAAATATTTTTTCCGTTTTTCGCATCATCTGAATTTGGCCCGCTAAGACAATAATCCAAAAATTGGCCAAAGGCAAAATTGAATATTTTGCAAACTCGAGAGTCACTAAAAATATACTTTATTAGAATCATTTGTTTAGATGTTTTATATTAATAAATAATTCGTAAATATTTTAATGATTTGTTTTTTTAACACATAAAATTTTTTTATTGTTCATTGCTGGCTTACAAAGTATGATTAGAAAAAATCAAAACTAGATTTAAAATTTTTAAGATGGCAGGTTTGGTCTCTAAAATTAGCTCATATATCAAAAATTTTTGTCGAGCTGTGTATTAAATATTTTACTTTTAATAAGTTTTATTATTACAAAAGTGCATTTAAAAATATATGTCGAAACTATTATAATTATTATCCAGCAATGATTCTCCTGGGTTGATTTCGTTTATTTAAATAACTGTTCTCGTTATATTTATAATTTTTTTTTTATAATTATTTTTTATATAAATAAAGCTCCACTAGCAATTACAATCCTAGTATTACCAAAATTAGGAAAGGAAACCCATCGAAAAAGACGAAAACTAAAGGGGTAAAAAGATTTTGTATATTTATTAACTTACATTGTGGCAAATTTGTAAATCTCTTTAAAGTTTGTTTTGTTATTATTGAGAATATTAAATGTTTTTCAAAGAAATTTAAATTTTATATTGTTCCATATTTTACAGCTTGCAATTTTTTACTTCGTTTTTATCTTCCGTAATAAAGATCATCAAATCATATACCGTTCAAGGGAACGAACGAGAGTGGGACCTTAATAAACTGTTAAACTTTATTGAAGGACCAGCTCACAATAATAACAATAATGTCGCGCATGCCCATAATGCCCACAGCGCCACGTACCATACAAACTTGCAGCCTAATAGCACTGTCAAATCTACGAATAGTCATATTGGACAACATCAAAATGCCTCGAATTCCACCAAAAATTCGCGGAATATTAATAATAAGGTATTCCTGTAATTTTTACGAGGATTGGAATTTTCATTTTTTGTAATTGATAAATATTTACTTAGTGACATTTAACCGGGTTTCTATATCAATATGCCATAGTATGTTACAAAAATTTATTAAATTAAACAAATTTTGTAATTTTTACATATACACACACACTTTTTAAACCATTTTCACAATTAATTTATAAATTTACGTATAGCTCAAAAATTGTGCAAGTAGTGACGATACATCGACTGTATCAAGTACAAACAATAGCGATCATCCAGAAAACCAGGAAAATGTTTTAGACAACTCAAGTCCTACTATATCTCGTAAAACTAATAGGTCCGCTTCTCTTACCCGAAGACATGGACCAGATCATTTGGCATCGTCCCCTAGTCATTGTAAATTATTTTTTTTTTTAAATAAATTTATAGTTTTGTATATAATATTATTATTATTTTTATTATTATAATAATTAAATTTAAAAAAATTGTTTTAAGGTTAATTTAATTTTTGAGAAAAGTTGGGTAACCTGTAAAATAAAGATTACTTTATTTTTGTTATTTTTCAAATTATTTTAAACCTGGAATTACATTTAAAAGCCAAAAAATATTAAAAAAATATTTTATAAAAACTTACACGAACTTATATCTAATAGGATAATGTTATTCGTAGGTCGACAAAAATCAATGAGTGAAAAAGAAAATTATGAAACTAGTGGAAATAAACCACATAAATTTTTTTCGTTTTTGAAGCTTCTTTAGACTTCGGCTATTAAGAAATAAATCGAAAAAGGGTCAAATTTGGCTAAATCGACAGATTTTTTTGACTCCGAGAATTCCTTAAAGAGGAAAAACTAAAGATTTTTATTCGTATTAAAATCATTTATTACTTATTTTATCTTAAATAATGAAAAATAAATTTTAAAGTAATCTTACAAAAATGTTTAGGTCATACATAATTTGGCACCCCAACCATGATGTATTATCGGTTTTTATAAAAAATATTACCTGAGGTTTTAACTTAACAGTTTAGCTGTAATAAATATAGAAATATTACATGTTTTTAACATTTTTTCAAAAATTTCAAATATTCATAGCCGACTAACAATTGATTTGAAAAATCGGTAAATGAATAAAAAATTTTAAGATGGCAGGTATGGTTTCTGAAGTTAGCTCTTAACTTTCAAAAATTTGTTGTCCTGTATTATTTTATCTTCTTAATTAGGTCGGAATTTTACCATTTTTAAGTTTGGATGCAAGATATTTTTTTAAAATCAAGGGTTTACAATGATAATTTTAATAGCTTGGTTAGTAGGCTCAAATAGCTTAGTGCCAAATATGCCTGTCTTACAAGCAGGAGGTTTAGGTTCGATATCGTGCAAAGACAGATTTTTTTGTGCAAAAATACACGCCTACAACCACATTAAAGCTGATTAGTGAAAACGATAAACCTAAAGTGAGAGCCTAGGCTTAAATAGTTGCGAGCGTGCGAGCAAATCCCACCTTTTAACCTATCGACAATTTTAATTACTTTGCTCGGGCTAAGAGTCGAAGCCCTAAATGAGTATGGCGCCCCTTGGGGAAAGGTATGGGGGAAACTTTAAACTATATCGTTTATTAACAGCTTGATTAAAAAAATTTATCTTTATATAAAGTTGAAGTTTTGATTAAATAGAAAATAATTTTTGTTGTTAAATTTCGAGGTCGCAGAAGAACATCTTTCTAATTTGGCTGACAAATATTAATAATTAGCAAAGGTTTTTAAAGTAGGGCATTAAATTTTAGCTTTGTTTTGTATCAAATGTTACGGCGTTGATTAAATTGTTGTGTCATTTATTATTTACACTTTTTAGCTACAAGTACAATTAAAAAGCACTTCTCATCCGAAGACCTCAGTCTCATGGAATGCTCCCAGCCATCGACCGAAAATGGGCATGAAAGTGGCTCACCTAAGTTTGATTTTATGTTTATTTTGGTATAAATGCTAATAATATTTATAGGATTAGGTGAGGTAATTTCAAAATTATAGCAGTATTAAATGGTTGTATTTGTGAATTTAAATAAATAATAAAATCTTTTTTTTTTACTAATTTCTACATTTTGTAATAAATATATGATTTTTAGTTTAACAAAAAATGGCTGAATATAGAGTTTCAACTCGGGTTGTTAATAGGGTGGAGGCCAAAAAAAAAAATACCCACCTGTGGCGTTAAGTTTGTTTTGCTGTTTTCTTTAAAGGCTAGGCATTTAAAAATTTGCCAGGTGTAACTTATGTTGGGACAAGTGGGGGCGGGATAATTTTAAAAATATTAAGGGGTTAGGTTTACGCCCGCATATAGGATGCGTTAAGTCCAATAGTTAAAACAATATTAAAATATAAATTATTTGGCTGGTCATAGAAACATAAATTCGCACTTTTGCTTGTGCTGGTTTATCGACAACGCTGTTTTTGTTGGTTTTATGTTAGAGCTTTTTTGTTCGCTTTTTAATAACGTTGTTTTTAAATTTTAATTTGTTTTTTTTATCGACAAACTTTTATTTCTATCTCTCCTTAGGTCTTGTCTTTTACCATCATTGTCTAGTCCTTCAATATTTTTTTTGCCTTATAAAGTTTTTATTAAAGCATTTAGCGCGTGAGTTATGATAAAGAAAATTAGTTTCTATACTAAAAGGTCGCAGCCATAAAAACTATAAATATTAGCTACAAATAATATATATTGTAAAGTCAATGATATTGCAAGAAAATCAAAATAATATAATGCTTTGTTCACTATCTTGCTTATAATAAAAAACATGTATTATATATAAAATGGTTAAAAATTTATTATTGATATAATGCAAATTAGGTTAACAATTTTTCTAAACAAATAAAAAAATTTAGCAAATTTCAATAGCTACAAAGCGGTTACTTTAATATTGAATATATTACCATAAGAGGTTCGAAATTTTAAATAAAATGGATATGATTTATATTTTTGCAAATTTTTGTTTTTTTGTTATTCAATATTATTAAACACACTTTATAGTTTTTCCGATTCAAAATGTGAAGGGAGTACTTCGGTTCGTAGCGATGAAGGCTACTCAACGCCGCCCCAAGAATTTTACGATAATAAATTTCAGGTGAGCCTTTCCTTGACACCTAATTTGTATCATTAACTGTAATGAAATATTTTTAAACACAAGTCTAAAAAAATTTATGAAGTTTATGAAACTACGATGAATTAATCACAATATGACATCTGCTGTTTTTCCTTTTTATTTCCGACTTTGGCCCCATAGATCTAAGTCGTAAAAATTACAATATATGAATTTTGTCGCGTTTTTTAGATTTTGTGAATCCAATATTAACAAAAATTTAATTTTCATACTAGAATCAAACTCAATTTTTTACCTGAAATTATGCAATATTTTTAACATCAAGGTCCAACTTCTTCTTTTGGGATATGAATGTGTTTCACGTATATATTAAGTTCTAAATTTTTAATATGTATTTGTTTGTGAATCTCATTTGTTTTAAACATATTAATATTTTTTATAATTTTTCATTTTATAGCAGACTTACAGGATTAGACCAAAATAGGTTGAACTATAATAAAAATTTGGATGATTGACCTTGATCTGATTAATTAGTTTTAAAAAATTTGTTACAATGTAATAATTAACAAGCTTTACTACATTTTTTTATCCTGCGAGTTTATTTTTATTTACTCTTTAAATCTTGAAATTTATGACTAGGTGGTTACCAAAAAGCAAAAGAATCGTCCATCAATTAATAGTATTAACAATAATCCCACCGTTAATATCACAAATAACGCCCCAAATATAGCTTGGAACCAGGCTCCTTTTAATCACAATAATAATAATGTGAATAATAGTAATAACCGTCCTTGTAACAATCCTAAATCAGGCGTTAATAACAATATCAGTAATAGTCGAAATGTATCGGGTGGTCCTGTTAATGAGCTTGTACGAAAAATTTCACTTCCTAAAGCTTTGAATATGGCACAGAACAATGTTAATTACCTCACCGAGGCAAATGAGCCTACCTCATCCAGAAGAATTGATTCAAAGGATTCTGAACATAGTTTGAAAAATCATGATAGCAATAATAATACCATAAATAGAACAACAAATGTTGCTGTATCTAGTAACATGGTTAAACCTATGAATGCTATTAAAAATAATAATAATAGTAATATAAATAATATAAATAATAATAATAAATTTGCACGTCAAATACGGCCCCCACCTGTTAGTACCGTTTCAATTGATGCTAATATTAATACTAATAACAAAAAAGCTGAACAAACTTCAAGTTTTATGAATTCTGACCGTGATTTCCCACAACTCAATCCATTGGGGAGCTCAAATATTCCTTTAAAAGTACCTCTACAATCTGCTCAAAATACAACCACTAAATCAAAACCCCCTAGTAAAAATAATTCACAAAACGTCTTTTCGTCTACGCTTGAAACACCGATCAGCGATCCTAAAATGGCTAATAAACCTAATCTGGTTTTTAATTTTTACAAACTATTTTTAAATTTTTTTCCGTCTTTTGAACTAACGCTTTAATAATACTAGTAAAAATGTACAAACGGATTATGTAATAATTTTTTTTGCACCATTTAGGTATCCAGAGCTCAAAACAACAAAGGTACGTTTTTAATAACATATCACATACTTTTTACTTTTTCGGGCTATTCTTTTGAGCCTGTTGCGCGTTTGTTTATACTTTACAAAAACTAAAAAAAGTAATTTTTTAAAATTAATTTTTTTTAGTATTTTAAATATTTAAATCTCATTATTATTTTTTTCGATTTAGGGATGTTAAAATTAAATACATAAAATATAATTTGTAGGTTTGCAAATGAATTTTTAACTTCTCTATTTCCTTATTTTTTTTAATTTTATTGTCAAATAAATATTTAAATTTAGTAAGTTTATACATTTTATCATTTATAGCTGCATCTAATTTCTCTTATGCTTCGGCCGTTACCAATATTACCCTTAACGACGTAAACTTCAATGACACCAATACGATTCATAATAATTCCAATAATAATATTAACAATAGGAAATTGCCTTTTAGCACTAAACCCCAAATTAAGACTTCAACAAACACTTTCATCATAACAAATGATAATAATAATAGTAATAATATCAACAACAATGAAGCTCTAACTTATCAGACTTCGCCCTCAGAACCTGTCATTTTCGAATATGCTAACCCATCTGTTAAATCACCTATACCGAATGATCAAACACGGGGTAAAACAAATACCCAAAAATTACAGAATAAAAGTACTAATACTAATATAAAGGACCCGAGCACTCTGTCTGAAGCTTCAAATAATAATTTTGTTTTTGGGTTTGATTTGGACGATTCTACGCTCGCCGATATTATGAAAGGAGGGCCTGACGTTTTAGGGTCCAATCAGCTAAATAATAGTGGGATTAACTCATTTGGCTTAGACAATGGCAATTTTTTGCCGTCAAACCCAAATATCCCTAATAACATAACTAACGGGAACTTGAATAGTAATACCCAAGTTTTTACCTCAAGTGATAACGTAATAACATTTTTGCAGCCAACAGGTTATTTCGAATCGCAATCGTTTAATGAAAAGGAATACATTGATGGTACAGTTGCAAGGGATTTTGATTTTGGCCAAGATGTTTCAGGTAAACTTTCATTTATTAGGTCAATTGCTTCTTTTTTTGTGTGCAAATATAGTACCCATGTTTATTTATATTTATCTATTATTACGCAGGTCAACAAATTTTTGAGATTTATGAGCTAACTACGGAAATCAAACCTGCCATATTCAGAGATTTTCAAATCCGTTTACCATTTTTTTAAATCAAACTTAGTTAGTGAGTTATAAACATTAAAAATTTTAGAAAAATGCCAAAAAAAACAAAAAAGATTCAAAAACAAAAATAAATTGAATTTTTTTGCATATTTACAACAGATAAACTGTTAAATTCAAATTTCAAATAAAACTTTTAATAAAATCGAGGATATATCGTGTCGTATTTAAGTTTGGACGCGAAATATTTTGTATATCTAAATGCCGATGTAGAGGTTGATATACTAAAAAATTTTATTTCTCATTATTTGATATGATAAATATAAGTTGCAAGGAATTTTAACATAAAAAAAAAGAATTAAATTTTTTCTTTTAAGTGTATTTTCGATCTGTCAATTTGGTCAAAAAAGGCCATTTTTTCGATATGGACGGATGTAAAAAGCCAAGGCCGGAAGAAACTAAGAAAAACGAAATATATATATTTGATAAGGCCATCATGGGGATAAATTCTTTTAAGTTTTCATTAAATTCACGGTTGTGCCCTTAATATTTGTTGACCTGTGTTACATAACTTGTAAAGTTAATTTTTTATTTATGAAATTATAATTTAGATCAAGAAACTTTAAACGATGCTGATACATCTAGTGAAATTGGGACTTTGATTGAATACCACCTTAAAAGTTTTAAATTACCTTTTGTGAATTTTATAGATTAATTTTTTTATTGTCTCCATATATTTAATTTAAAACTTTAAAACCAAACATTATTGCATAAACACAGGGCTACAAATTCAGACGCCAGGATAAGCATATTAGGTCAATATCATGTCCAAATTTAAAATATTTTTCTTTGTTTGTTAGATCAATTTTTATTTAAATTACATTAAAATATTTAAAAAATGAAAAAGACGTCATGAGATTTGGAAAAAAATGAAAATCTATATATGATAGGATCATTTAACTTTTATCTCTAAAAGAAATATTATTTTATAATTAACCTTGGTGTTTTAATTATGGTTTAATTTGGTCAATTATGGTATTTCTTCATCAAAATATAATAGGTTAAAAAGATGTTACTTATTACAAAATTAAATAAAAAAATCTACATTATTTTGTTATTTTTTGGCTTTAAATTTTTGTATTAAGATATATTATACTTCTCACCAAATTAATATGAACTAAATAATTAGATCAAAGCTACTGTGTTTCCCATTTTATAATTTCTTTTACCGTTTTGGCTGGTTCGAACATAACAAGGTTGGGAAAAACATTGTAACATAAAAATTAAATTTTTTTATATTAAAAATTACTAATATTACTCATCGATTAAAAAGAATATTTTTAATTTACTTGAAAATCTTTTCAATTAAAATTTAATAGTTCAAATGTAAAGGTTTGAGCTAATTGTTATTCTATTAATTTTGAAATATTTATTTTTAATATAAAAAAATATATGTTATTACACAGGTCAACATTTTGAGAGTTATGAGTTAACAACAGAGATCAAACCTGCCATCTTAGGGAACCTCGAATCCGTTAACCATTTTTCCTAATTAAACTTAGTTAGTCAGTTATAAACATTGAAAATTTTAGAAAAAAAGGTATAAAAACCAAAAAAGATTCAAAAACAAAAATAGATTAAAATTTTATTTTTGCATATTCACAATAGTTAAACTGTTGAATTTAAACATTAAATAATATTTTTATTTAAAACCGATAATATATCGTGTCGTATTTATGTTTGGACGCAAAATTTTTTGTATTATCTAAATGCCGATGTAAGAGTTTGATAAAATAATAAAAATTATTTTTCATTATTTGTGATTAAAAGTATAAGATAAAAGGAATACTTATATGCAAAAAAGATTTTTAAATTTTTTCTTTATAGGGTATATTTAGATCTGTCAATTTGGTCAAAAAAGGCCATTCTTCGTTATAGACGGATCTAAGGAGCCAAAGACGGAAGAAACTAACAAATACGAAAAATATATATGAGATTAGGCCATCATAGTGATGCATTCTTTAATGTTTTTAAAAATTCACTTTTCTAACATTGATATTTGCTGACCTGTGTTATCTATGAAATTTCTAAGGCTGCAAAAAACTTGACTTTTTCGTATTTTCATTTGGCTTTTCGGATTGTTAGGGTCAAAGGCCCAGAGCTTTTATTAAATAATAATGGAGATAGGGCCATACCGTAGAGTATTTAGTTTTTTTTGACTTAATTATACATGTTTTCACATACCTGTGTAATCTTAAAAAACGAAGATTTTTGAACGAATAGATATTAATCATATTGGTTGTTTTGTCGGCTTCTTATATACATTTGTTAATTTTTATCATTATTTAGTCTGGGCCGATATTGAACGAAAATTGATTAACCAAAAGTCATCGGAAACGAACATGGTAATATAATTCAAATACAATTTTTTATTTAATATATCGTTTTACCGGCTTCAAGGATCGCGGTTGGGACATTTAACTAACAAGACTAAAAAAGCTGTATTGATACATTCAAACTTATATATTTATGTTTTTTAAGGAAAATTATTTTTCTTGAGTTTTGTCAAATAACACTGGACAACAAAAAAAACAACATAAACCATTTTTCGAGGGTTTTGTAGAGAATTTTCTTGCGATAACGATCCCGGGTTTAGTTTTTTTCCAATGCCTCCAATTTTTTTTAAACCGCGTCCAAAGTTCGGAAAAAAATTCACAAAATTTCTTAAATTATTAATTTTTCCAAAAATCTATTGACATATTCAGATTCCTTATAAAAAACATATCTAAAAAAAGATTACCTAAAATTATTAGCAATTTGCTTTTAAGTTAATTAGGATCAAAAAACGGATTTTTTGACGAAAACCACTAAAAAATAAAAAAATAAAAAAAAATTTAATTTTATAAAAAAATTAAAACGCCTTACGTTAATAATGAATGTTTCCGTTATCTAAATATATTTTTAAACTTTTGTTACTACCAATAGGTTTTATGATATAGAAGCCCAAAATACTCCAAAAATTGAAAAATCTCGACTTTGACACCGAGTAACCAAAAATCTGAGGCATTGGCCAAAATTCTGATTTCATATTCGTGATCAGCGTCAAAAACTTGACCAAAAACCATAGTTGAAATGATGCTTAGGGTCGTCCAAATTTTGTTGTCCAGTGTAATTTTTGTCTCTATATTATTTCTATATGTTTTTTTTTAATCTTATATAAATTGATTATGTCAGGTATCATGAAAATCGCGCCTAAATTCATCCATCATATCAATTACAAAAGGGTCATATTAGCTATGGTATTCGCATTTAGACAATTTTGATTTGGTAAATTATGTCGAATCCTCTTCGTCCTTAATGCACATACATAACTTCTTTCAAAGTAGGCACGTTAAAAAAAATCTATAAAGCATTAAATTTGTTCTATTTTTTTCTATATTAAAATATACAATGCTTAAAAATTTTGAGAATCTTTAAAGATATGTTAAATATTTATTGTATATATAAAAAAAAATGAATTGCCTTTCATTTTTTTTATCTAAAAATTACATATTTTTTTGGTGCCCTTACAATTCGTTTTGATTACCATTTTTTATTTATCTCTGTGTTAAAATAGATTAGAAAATTGAAATTATTTGCTTTTTTTTGCTACTCGATTAAATTTAGTCCCTTTTTAATTCATAATTGCCAAAATGAATGTTGGATGAACCATAACAATTTTATCTTGAAATGCTTGAAATAGCCGTTTTACATTAGACTCTTAGAAATAAATAAGCATATAAAACATTATAATATTATTAATTTATTATAAATTTTCCCTCTTTTAGGGTCTAATGTTTAATATTTTATATATTACTTGCATATATAATACCATAACTTTGTTAAGGGCACATGCAAAGTGAGTTTTTATTCGTTAAATTTTTAAAATTTCGAAAAAAAAAATTTTTGTAATAAAATACATTTTTAAAAAGTTGCTAAATTTATTATACGTACATAAAATGCTTTTTCTGAAATACAAAATTTTTTTGAAAAAAATGAAACTTTGAAATTTTCAAAATTTTTAAAATTTTACGAAAAAACTCATTTTGCACCTGGCCTAAAAAATATGTCTAGCAAAATTTTTTTTCCATTTTTTATTAATTAAATTTGTAAAAACTCTAAATTTATTTGAGTGTATGATTTGAGTGTTTTCCTAATTATATTTTATAAATGTATTATTTTTAATAATAATTTCATTTTTTGAGCTAAATATCAGGCTTCCAGCATTAACCCAACATTTTTTATTT